>JABBWA010000101.1:0-177467 GCA_016628065.1 Suillus lakei
GATCAAAGTTTGTTCTGGAATGTACAGGGGGCATCAGTTGAAGAATACACCCAAAGGGGGTCAACGCGGAACGAAGACAGCTTGAATTGGTAAATCAACAAACGCGATGACGAGCGCGTTTCATAGTACACATGATACGACATACCCCCTTCTACACGAAATGCACCAGACGTTCTAGGGCACACTCACACATACAAATCGAACATGTTTTTTGCCTCCGACTTGAAACTCCGCATACGTGGCTGTGCTACATTCTCATGTGCCCTAGAATGTTGGGAACGAGACTAGAAGGTACTATGTGTTACGCTCTATTCGTGACGGTCCACTATTTCGTGATTTTTGTCTGTAGCACTCAATTTTAAAGTAATTACTTAGCTGCTCCACTCAATATATTCTATATTCTATATACTAGCATATTCCAAGTGGAATGAAACAAATCCGTTGAGAAATGGTGGAGATTGTGTTTTCAGCGTGACAGCAGCCAAAATCACGACTCAGTGTCACCTGCCTGCCGACGTCGGACATTAGGGGAGCTCAAAGTTGAACGCCCAACGCCCAACACCCAACGCCCAATGCCCAACCTCGTGACCGATATTCAGAAATACCTCGAATAAATAGAAGTAAATACAATGTATACCTAGTATTACATCATCTCCCCGCACTCTGTTCCTCAGTCTTATCCCCCTGCCGCTCGGACAGTCGGACCATGGCGCGCGGGAAGAAACAAGGGGCACCGGCCATTCCTGACATAGAGTGGACAACGGATCTCACCTGGAAACTCCTTGCTGAGGCGGAGAAATCAGAGAATAGGAAGACACTCCTTGGGAAAAAGAAGGACGAGGTATGGTTATTTCGGCTATATCTTGACCGTGCAGCGGCGCTGAAAAAGATGGCACCAGAATACGTCGAAGGACACCAAAATTGCCGTGTTCAAGCGCATTGGATCTGTCATCCTTGCAGACTCATATGCACTCAACCCTGACACAGTTGGTGACCGTGTTAAAAAACGGTTTGACTAGTATGTGACCCATACAAACTTTTTATATCTCTGTAGTAACTTATCCCACCTGCTGGTAGTCTTGTCAATCGTTACAAGCATCATGCCTGTCGGCTTAGAACAACTGGCGAGGGTGTCCAAGATGACCACACTGGTTATGAACCTGACGAGGAACACTTCGATCACTACATTCCCACGTCTGGCCCTGACGACTCGACTCCGAAGCACATCAAGAGCATCTGGGGTAGGTAATATTCATGATTTGATATCCGTTGCTAATCACATGTGTAGATGAGATTGTTTTGAAGTTTGTGTACTTCCCGGAACTGCATCGCATGCTTTCGTCTCGCCCCAATGTCACGCCTATTGTAATTACAACAGGTGTTCCTGCAGGTCGAAAAACGGTTCACTATCAGGCCCCAAGCAAGGACGAGAATGAGCCTCGAGTATTTTCTGCAACACAGCTACAGCAAATCCATACACTGCAGGAAGCCCTCGATGCTGCGCGTGCCCCTAGCCCTGCGAGTCAAAGCCTTTTTGACTCAATCCCTTCGAGCCTTGACTTTGACGAGTCTGAGAAGGAGAATTTTCTTCCATCTTCAACTCCGAAACGGGTACCGTCAAATTCCCATCCAACATCTGCTCCCCCTTCAACTCGCACTCCAAAGTCCTCAGATGCAATTGAGAAGGCGAAGCAGTGGATCTCCAAGCTTCCGAAAAAGCGGACCTTCGAGGATGTGTTGGCAAACCTTCAGCAGTAAGCTAGTATTTTTAAACTGCTGCTCGAGCCTGACGTGACATCCAGAGCTAACCTTAAGAGCATTAATGACCGAGCTTGAGATGAGCTTAATCTGAAGAGAAGGCAACTTCTTTTGGAGGAATTCGGGGCCGGAATCTGGGAGGTCGACGAATATCGGATGAAACTTCAGGAGCTGAATAATGATGAAGCTGTCGAGGTCGAAACACCCTCTGCGAAGAAGGCACGTTATTCTCCTGATTGGGATGAGATTGAGTAAGATACCCCACCCTCCTTCAACCACTTGATCACACTCCTTCGATAATTTGTTCACTCCTTCGATAACTAGTTCACCTTAGTGTTACACCCTTCCTTTACTATCTAATGTCCTTACCGTGTCCCTCTGAATGCAAGCAGTTCATCGACCAATATCCTCCGCTTCTGCTCTCCTCCGTCTTCATCATTGCCCTCCATGGCAATGTCAGGAAGTCCACTATCATCCCCCTCCTCGACCTGGGTATGAATGGGAGTAAAGTATGCACCTCGTGTTGCCCCCTCAACCTCGATGACAATATTATGAAGGATGATCGCAATTGTCATCCATCGACAAGCTTCTTTGTGTTGGCATTTTGAGTTGATAACAGTCCTCAATCCTCGTAGGCATTGCCATCTCCCTTTCAGGGCACCCATGCAGTGTTCTGAACGCACCCGGAGGTGCGATACCAGGCTATCGAAGATGATATTGTTGGGGTGAAGTGAGGCTGGTCGTTTATGTACAGGAATAGAGTGCAGGGTGACTGGATAGGCAGAGTCTGTCCAAGCAAACTCGTCCCCATCAAAAAACCAATCAGAATGTTTGACGGCAGCAGTGTGCTCAAATGCAGCAGCATCGTGAGCGGAGCCCGTCAAACTGTGAGCATAATCAACAATCCGGAGATTGGATGGCAGGTTTCCAACCTACATAGTATAATGTCAGAGTAATGCCAATAGTGATTTTGAAGGGGGAAAAACCTGTAGATTGAGTCCATAGTTCGATTTACGAGTGAAATAGGCATCTCCGTCGATCCCCGGCTTCGCAAATAGGACTACGATGGTTCCATCATACATCACCCACCCATTTCTCCATGAGCCCTTAAATCCAACCCGACTATCAATCCACTGCTTCTCATGCTCCTTCTCCTGAATTGTTGGACGACAAACGAATGCATCATGGTATGATTCAATTGCATCAAAACAACGTTTCGTGTAGAGTTCAACAGCACCTTCTGAGATTCCAGCAAAACGGGCAATATCTTGAATGGATGCACCATTGCCGTATCGGCCCATCCTATATAGTGTGACTGCGAGCTGCATCTGGACTGGTGCCTGTGCATTGTTCGAGTCATTTTGAAAGACTTGATGATCTTCAATTAAGTCGAGGATGACCTGAAAAACTTCAGGTGAAACACGGAGCATGTTTATAAAGCACGAGTGATGTGCTGGATTTTGTGCATATTCCCATGCAAGGTGAAGTGAGCCAGCTTTGAGCATTGGGGGTCTTTCACGAAGATAACGAAAGTGCTGGATAGCAAGAATGCAAGTAATATCAAGATCAAACTCATGTGCAGCCTCTTCTGGGGTTCGCGGTGGGTGAAAGATGCTTCACAAAATCATGTACAGGATGTAGTTTTGTAGATATTGGTAGTGTAGACTCATACGAGTCATGGCTGTGAGTTCAATCAATGATCGAGCACGGCGGCAATGCAATAAGATTTGCTTATATAACATCTATACAGTTCGTAGGTATACATTGTATTTACTTCTATTTATTCGAGGTATTTCTGAATATCGGTCACGAGGTTGGGCGTTGGGCGTTCAACTTTGAGCTCCCCTATTAAATTTAATGGCGTGTTTTCTTTGCAGCTGCAATCCGTGAGCGTGTGAAGCACTGAGCTGGGCTCAATCGCTATGCCATGGGGTGTCACCGAGGCAAGCTGGTGGCGTCTACCGACCCCAAGTACGAGTCCAGGATCCAGGCTGCACTCATGGGTGTCACAAATGGCACCTACAAGAATATTACAGTAGCTGCAAGGGTACACAAGGTATGGTTATGTATTTTTCGAGTTCCTGCAGTGCTAATTTCATAGTACAGGTCGCACAGCAGACTCTTAACGATCGGAGCAAGGGTCTACATATGTCTTGCAGGGATTTTTCCAAGTCATGGCAGCTCCTCCAGCCATCAGAAGAGGAAGCTGTCAAGGACTGGCTGGCTCATGAATCTGGTGCCACATGCCCTGTGCACCCTCGTGATTTACGTGCCCGGGTCAACAAAATTAGTGGAAGGCTTCCTGGCAAGCATTGGCATCGTCATTACCTCGCTCATCACAAGAAGTCTATTTCTACTCACAAGCCATGGAATCTCGACCCGAAACGTGCTCAGAACTTCAATAAAACAACTGTCGAAGGATACTTCACGCTTCGGGGCGACCTCGATAAGAAATATAATGGCATTCCTGCAGCGCATAATTGGAATATGGATGATTGCATTTAGTTCTATATAATTTTTCCGTACATACTGTAGCTCACAAACTTATTAGTAGCGTCCTAATCAATTGCTGTTAAAGTTCACGAATCACGAAGATTCTAACGTCTGCCAAGCGGACTGTAAATTCGGCCAGTGTGACTCATGAAATAGTGGACCATCACAAATAGAGCGTAATGCATAGTAGCACTTAATATTTAGGTTGACATCTAAGCATAAGTAAAATTTCAAATATTAAAGAGATCTTGCACAACATGATAAAGATAAAGCATTAGCAAACATTTTGAATCATTGACAATAAGAAATATAAATATATATTTAATGCTGGCCTAAACTTCAAAATGAAACTTCACATTTAATACGCAAAAAAACTTCAACCATCACACGTGACTGAATGCCTGCTCATGTATGAAGTTTAGACCGCCATTTAGATGGGCGTTAATATTTTAAATACCTCCTGACAATAAAACGTGAAGACAAAACATCAAGTTTTGTCCCCAGATTAAATTGATTGCCTGATGATTGCCCACCCATTGCCCACTCACAGCTGAATCATCACCCACTCGTGTGTGAATTTGCATAGATAAAATATGTTTGAGAACTGAATTAGATAGACAAGATACATGGGTATATGTAGTAGAGTGAAAAAAAAAACTCAAGATCAATCCTGTTTCGCAGTAGTCAGACAGTGATTTTGAGGGTATATACACGGGTATACATAGTAGAGTGGAAAAAAATCTAAAGATCAATCCTGTTTCACAGTAGTCAGACAGTTATTTTGGGGGTGAATGACGTGAATAATTGTACTCACATGAGATACTATGACTATGGAATTCATTCCAACTTGTATATAGTGCTAATTCTCTGTAAAAGCTAAGCAGGATATCAGAGATGCACTAGTAAAATAACTGATCATTCTTACCACTTGCTTTGGTAGTGAGAAAACTGCAACATGCTGTGTTGATGTTTTTCATCATCTTGTTGGTGCCAGGGTTGAACATGAGTGAGCCTTTCCACTGCGTACCGGTGTCATGAACATTCTGGCTGCAGCCTTGCAGCGACTGTTTTTACGTAGTTTGACTTACCCTTACATTCCTTAGGTTATGTTCGCATTTTTACTGCTTACATAATCATCTCTCTCTTACCTGGACTTTATACCTGTCTTTACCTGGTGGTTTCTGGCTTCCAGTTCTTGGTTGCTCCCCATTAGTTTGGGTTATTTAGTAGCATCCCCCGTTGTAGCTTCGTAGTTGTAGCTTCTTCAGCTCACTTCTTAGCTCCTGGAACACATTTATCCATTTGGTTTGGCAGTGACTTAGTTCCCCTCATTCTTTTCCTCTCTATCTCTTGAGCCAGAATCTAGTCAGAAACCCTTTAGGGTCGAACGTGTCTACTCCTTAGACGTAGCAGCTAGACATAGCATTGACCCAACATATCTGCAAGCCTACTGCAGAGTTGTTACCCACACCAGTCATTGGACCGTTCACATCATCGGTGATTTTGTTTCGCTCTTGTGAAACGCCCTGTCGAATGTTGTTCAGGCATAACTGGAACCAAGCTTCACATTGACTAGACCAAAACCCCACATTCAGGCCTGAGACAGACCAGGCCTGGGGTCTAGGCCACCATGAGACGATTTCCACATTCCCATCTAATTATCCAAACGTAAGTGCCGCTGTCGATATGAGTAAGAGAAATTTGAATTACTGGTATGATGCACATAATACGTCCCGCACATAAAATCTACCTCCTCCGAGAGCTCATCATTGAAGTAAGTCTGGCCATCAATGGAGAGCATGAGGCCAAATGGGACCGCTTCCCGTGAAATGCCGTCAAGAATGGAAGGGAGAACATCGAAACCGAGGCTATGTAAAGCCAAGCGCCATATGAGCCCACTGTGAAGAAGTGCTGCTCTTGCACGAGGCTGGTTCATGAACTCGTGATGGTGCTGCTTGTACACGATGTAGTCGGCATAAACAGGCCTGAAATGGGGGAGTCTGTGATCCTTGGGGGGGAGGACATGTCTGAGTGAGTATGTACGGAGTTCTGTAAGCGGGCGTCGTGCGTGAGATGCAACTGACATTGGCAGCAATGTCTTGATAGCAATTCCTTTTTCAAGGAGGTTAAGTGCAATCTTCGTAATGTCTGAACCCCAGTCACGCCGGAGGCACATCACAGTGGTGATAGCCTCGGTGACCGCCAATTTCCAGGGCACCAGACTTGACGACAACAAATGTGGCTCGATTATGTAGAGCCGCTGGTTGGAATGCTGTATATAGGAAACCCAAATGTGTGCATTGGAGACTGAGAGAGAGGGGTCAGGTCCTAGATCCCAGAGATCGGGCGGGATTTCAGACAACTGAGATTGGGATATGGTGACAAGGTAACCAATGAAACATGTGATAACATGCTTCTGCATGTCTGGAATTGATGTGATATTCTCGCTGTCGTCGCCGACGAGTTTGCATAGGTGAGCCCATTTTGTCTTGTGAGCCCAATCGTCAAACATGGTCGATCTGCCTCAGGGTGTGGTGGTTGATGTTGCAAGCTGATATCCAAGATGAAAATGCAAGACAGAGACAAATCGTTCAACACCACTGGTGTATTGCGCTGAGGGTGCAACCTTGTAACCACCAAAGTAAGTATTGATGTCCTGCAAGAAACTGGACAGTGGCGGCGGAGGGGGAGCAGGGGTGGGGTTACTAGGTTCAGAAGGAGGGGTAGACAGGAAATTATCCTCTTCCCAATCACCATCGGGAATGCTGGTAGGATCCAATGCATCGCACAAGTCCCACTCATTGCGGAATGAGTCATATACCCTAGTAGATTTGTTGTAGGACATCCAAGTCATCGGTAACTCAGCCTTCATGAGACGGACGTGTTGATGAAAGCTGTCAAACTCATCATCAGGTTGCCATTCGAACACCACGACCATGCTGGACCTGCCAGGAATGCTGTGGTTCATGGCTGCCCACTCATGGCTCTGACATGACTGCCGTTGAGCTGGTGTCTCTGTCTCTTCTTTCTTCTTATTCTCATCATGGCACCGTGCAAAGAATGCCTGCCAAGCTTCTCCTCGCTTCTGTCCAGAGTGGGGTTTGGGGATCGGAAACAGAGAATCCAAGTCCATGTGTGCTTCAGGAGCATCAGACATGGGCTGGTCTCCGCCATCCTGACCCCATCCAAGGACGCTACCATTCCATCCAAGGGTGGTCTGACTGTTGTCGTCCTGTTGACCCCACGTAACGTCGTCCAGTTGATCCAATTTGGACTGCCTTGGTCGCGCGAGTGATAGCTCCCTGGGACGGGATATAGTGACACAAGCTAAAATCGACAGCAGAAGCAGAAGCATTCTGGGGAAAGCGGACCCAGATAGGGATTGAGAATTTCTCAAATATGGGTAGCTGAACTTGCCAAGGGCAGTGGACGGAAGAGATGAGGGCCCCCATGTGTGGCATGTTTGTCATCAGATCTCCAATGAATGAGCATGACAACTCGAGGACCCATTCAGCAGGTATAGGATACTTGGGGTCATTCGTTAAGATAGACATCCAGGCGTGATTGGAACCCCTGTATCGACGGCTCATTATGTGCCATGAACAGGTGGCAGCAATTACTAGGAATACATGAGTCAATCACATGATGAAATGAGCATGTGGTTGACATACATAGAAATGTATTACGTGACCTCATTGTGACCTTTTTAGCAAGGTTAGTGTCTGCATGTGAACATTGGTACCCATAGGCAGTGGAGGGCGCGGAAGTTTGGTCCCCCATGGAACGAGCAACCCAGCACCCAAATGTTCCTGGCACCAGAGCAATTTCTGCTTCAAGTCACACATATTGCAGTTACCTATCTCCGTATTATACGAGTGAACGGACATGCATAATATCCCATATGATACGGGCCAGCGGACCATGGGCCGAAGGTAGAAATATCCTCGACTATGACAGATAGGCCGGGAGTGATATTATTCCCGATGGAGGTGAGTGGGCCCATGTGGGGAATATGTAGAGGAGATGAGTGGGCCGATGGACATCAGTATTCTATAGATGGATGGGCTGAGGTAGTTGGATATTATGTAGATCGGTGTACCAAGGTAGATATGTATCAAATCAACAGGTATGCCAAGGGTACTTGTTATCACATACACAGGTGGGCCCAGATGTATATTATATTAGATGGGTGGGCCGACGTATTAGTATTATTTTGTAGACGGGTAGGCCGAGGGTGTTAAATAATACATTAGACGGGTGGGCCGACGTATTAGTATTATATTGTAGACGGGTGGGCCGAGGGAGCGGTGAAATATTTATTATACATATGGGTGGGCTGACGTGGGGGTATATAATATAGACGGGTGGGCCCAGGTGAATGATAATTATAGACATGACAGAGCTCAGGTAGTTGTATATCATCAAAATCAAAGGAGGTAATAATTCAAAGTCATGTAATGATGAAGGTCATAAGTGCCAGAAGATCGAGCACCCAGTACTGATGCGAACATGTAGTACCGACTACCGAGTAGCTAATACACATGGCTTGTGTTGCCCTACGAGACACCCAAGTTCCGACTACCGAAACTCAAGTGAAGTGTACCGAGTGCTGAGACCCGGGTCTCAACAAATGAATATTTGATATCCAGCACACTTCCAATCATCTGGTATTTCATTGAGCAATGGATGATAATACATCCTTGAAAGCCAACATCATGCAAGGCTCCCTTATCTGATCCTCGCTATCTCCACCTACTGAATGCCAAATGCCAAGTTCCGACTACCGAAAATTGAGTGAAGCATACCGAGATCCAAGACCCGGGTCTCAACAAACAAATATCTGATATCCAGGTAGTTATCACATACATGGGGGATTTCATTGAGCAATAGAGGACAATAGATCTTCGAAAGCTAACATCATGCAAGGCTCCCTTATCTGATCCTCACTATCTCCACCCCCTTTAACACCAAAGTGTGGACAACCAGGATTCAGCGTCCGATTTCCCAAGATCAATTCCAACATGAATGTTTTTTCCACTTCCAATATTAAAATAACCCTCTGGTGCACTTGGGCCCTGACTGTCACTCATGAGGCATGTGAATATACTGAACAGAAATTCAATGCAGAGAAGACAGGAGGAGACCCAGTTATACCTTCTCCGAAGCTAGACACTGATCTGGTGATGGCTTGTGATCGATTGGTTGATCGGCTCATAAAGGCATATAAAAATTACAGTGGGTCTTCCTGCAGATTCGGAAATTTTGTTTGATCAGTCAAATTGCTTCATCACAGTTCAGACGCAGATCGATATTGCAAGATATAGCAAATTGATCTCCCCGAAGGACACGGGGCATAATGAAGAGAGAGAGGAGAGGTTGCTTGAGAGGTGTCCTCCTGGCCATGAGGGCACAAAGTTGGTCGAGATACCCGCCACAATTCTTGATGCATCGGATGCCATCATCACATGGTACCTCCCGGATGCCCTGACCGATGCCACCCAGGTGTGTAATATATATTGTTACTCAATGGATATTGAAGATCAAATGGTGCCTACAGAAGGAAATTTGGGCGGCCTCGGATTTGCTCGCTCCAATGCTCGAAAAAAGCGTAAAGGTTGATGGCAATTGGTGAACTAATCAAGGGTGGTTCAACCCAAGCTCGGAAAATGATGCCTTAACTCCCGGATGCATCAATTTATCTCCGGCGTGGTTTCAACAGGGGCATGAGGTAGGATCTGATGAGATGGCAATCTCGGTAGTTAAACTCACGAATCCCATAGAATCAGTTGGATCCGGAGGTATCTGCATCATTGAAGGGAGCATCCTCCGAGAAGATCCTGAAAGCCATTGTGAGGCCAGCAGCCATTGCAACAGTGGCACTCAGGGTTATGCATCCTGAGCAGTACTGGGCAGGGTTGCGAGCCTTTACGAGCCTCGGAGAGAAGGCAGAAAGCAAGGAACTGCCGAAGATGTCAGAGACTCTCCAGTACTGGGCATCGGTGTTTAACAGCCTCTCAGTCATTTGCAATTGGCAAACCCCGAATCATCGAGACCATTTATCGATTCCCGAATGCTTCAATATTCTCACAACCGTGGGGAATTATTCTAATGCTAGGATGAGTATGCCAAGCCTTCAGCTGGAGTTCAGGTACGATCCGGGTTGCATGATTGCATTTTCCAGAAGACTTGTGATACATGGGGTTCATGCAGTGGAAGGAGATCGGATTGCTTGGGCATGGTATATGAGGGATTCTGTTCATGTTTATGCCGGGGTTCCGTCGTGTGGATGGGCTAGGGTGAATTACAGACGGTGAAAGATCAAACAAGTAGAAAGTGTAGTTACCCATGTTAGTACCTACTGTCAAATACCAAATATCAGATATCAGGCACTTGATACTGGAAATTCGGTATTCAGGACTCGATATTAGATGTCTGGATCTCGATACCCGATAGTGGATATTCGGGACTCAATAGGTGATATTCGATATTCGGGATTCAACACTCAATATTCGATGCTCGGGACTTGATACTCAATATAATTCGATACTCGATGTTCGATAGTCAGGACTTGATATTCAATAGTGTCGGGACTTGATACTCGATGTTTGAAGTCCAATATTCAATTGATGTTCAGGACTCAATACTCGATATTCAATATTCCATGGTCAGGACTTAATATAATTTGATACTCAATACACAATGTTCGGGATTCGATACTCGATACTCGATGATTGGGACTCGATACTCGATGTTCGAAGTTCAATATTCAATTGATGTTCGGGACTCGATACTCAATAGTATTCAAATGTCGATAGTCGGGACTCAATACTTGATAATATTTGATTTTTGATGGTTGGGACTTGATAATTCGATATTTGGGATTCAATATTCAATATTCAATATTCCATGGTCGGGACTTAATATAATTCAATACTCGATACACAATGTTCGGGCTTCGATACTCGATACTCGATGATTGGGACTCAATACTCGATAGTATTTGAATGTCGATAGTCGGGACTCGATACTTGATAATATTTGATGTTTGATGGTCGGGACTCGATAATTCAATATTTGGGATTCAATACTCAATACTCGATGATCGGGACTCGATTCTCGATGTTCTATATTCAATCGATGTTCGGGATTCGATATTCAATATTCAATATTCAATATTCGATAGTTGTGACTTGATACTCGATATTGGGGATTCGATATTCGGTCTTCGGTGTGGGAGAAATCGTTGAAACTCGCTATAGTGATAGCACGTCGATCCTGGTTGGTGCGAAATTAGTAGTCGACCCAAAGGGATAGCTCTGAGAGCAGTTCCTCCTGTAGTAAGAGCGAAGGGACTAAATGCGGTTGGGTGTGAGACCTATGCGACGACCGCCGTTAGAGATGTGAAGATGCGAGAAGGCGCGATGCGGATGCGAAGTGAGTGCGGTGCGGGTGCGGAGTAAAAGAGTGCGGATATAACTGAATGGAGGCCAGGTATATGAATCCAGGTACCAGGTATCGAGTGACGGGTATGACGGGTGGAACGGGTATGGGTACCGGGTATGCGGGATGCGAATGCGAATGCGAAGTGTACTGGAAACTACTCCGGTATTCGCGACGAGGTTCCTAGGTATAAACTAGCGGTAGTCGAATGCTTTAATGCGGAGCTCGCACGTGATGATGAGAACAGCAATCAAATTGCACAAGGATTAGAGCGTAGTAACTAAGGCCAGTGACTCCTGCAACACCGACTCAGAGGAAGGGAATGTAGAAAAGTGCTGAGATACGAGTCCTCAGTCCGTATATAAGTAAATGCGTACGAATCCGGGACGGTATAGGCGATCGCATATGTACAAGCGAGCCCGAACAATGTAACATGTAATAGCGCTAAGTCTGCCTCATGTATGGGAAAAGTATGTAAATGAGGCTGCAAACGATCAATGAGTGACAAGGAGAGACTAATAACGCACCAGTGGGGTTGGATGGACGTGGACAGGACATGGGAGGACGATGCGAGGGACCGGTACGGTTATGCAGATTGATGCGGATCATAACCCAGTATGCGGAGCCACCGCATCGACGCGCGAAGGTGCGTAACTGACCGCAACTATCCGGAACTGTTCGCGGCTCTTTGGAATGACTCCGGACTGTGAGTGTAGGTATTGGCTAGCATGGGGAAATGATGCTCTGCAAGGCTGCAGGTAGGATGTTCACGACACCGGCTCTGGCCTGGACACAACTTGAGCCAGGCCCTAAGCCTTCATAGGCTGTCTACAAAGCCTGGCTGGGCTTGGCCTAAGTGGGCCCGGCTAGGCCCGGCTCACGGCCTGAAGCCGGGCCTTGAACATCACTAGCTACCAGTGATGCCAAGCAGCACTTGGATGCACTGATTGCTGCCCTCCATGATGATGCAGATGAAGATAGCAAGTAGTTATATTTTCTCTTTGTTGTATAGCTACTATCTTGCACTACTCTACATCTTGGCCAAAATGAATTTTTTTTTGGGCTATTTGGATGGTCTGGTTCAGGGTTCAGACCCTTCATGAACTGGAACTGGACTGTTATTGGACTGAACTGATGGTCCAGTCCATGGTTCTGTTTGTGGGGAGAACCAAACCATAGGTTTGGTTCTTGGTTCCCAGAATTTGCCAGAGAACTGGACCAAACTGGACCCGTCCATCACTAGTTCCCACAGATCATTAATTGAACGACCCACCTGAGATATCATAACAGGGAATAAGGTCCCCAATATTCAGTGGTTGAACTAGATAATTTTCATTCCCTATCCTTGGGGGATAGAAAAAGTTGAGTATAAGTTTGATTAAATCCTAGAGGATGGTTAAAAATGAGTGGACTCTGTATCTTGAAGTACTCACACAAGAGCCATTGTATATATGGATTGGCGATACTGGGTTATTGATCAATAATGAGTATATGAAGTGTTTACGATACATTTCGAGCAACATAAGATGGTATATGAACATTGGTCCAGACCCTAGGATTTGTGACAGTGCCGCGTCACATAAGCCGTGTCAATGTCGCGTCACGACCGCGGCAGGCACGGCACGACCGCGTCAATTTCACCTGGCCCCAACATATCCCAACCCCGTCTTCTCCTACCATTCTTTCCATCCACCACCCAGTCCATCCCCCATCTTTCTCGCTTTACTTCATTGTACCATCATGCCCGGTAACTTAGAGGGCCGATATATCAAACTTGAAGGTGTGTCGCTCCATATCACCTTTGTATCCATTTCTTGACATATCTACAGTTATTGGTGGAAAAAATCTTCAAGTCCCTTCTCAGCGCATTCCCGCAGGCATCTACGTATCCATCAATATCGACTCAAGCAGGCGTTGGAAATCAGCCATCGGAGTCTTATCATCCGACAAATCAGTAGCATGGGGCAATACCATGACCCTGTAAGCTCATAGTGACTTTCAGGCACAACTCGACGACTGATCTTCTGCTTGTAGATCATTAGATGCATCACCTGCATTAACAGTCGAGATCAGGGCATCCTTTGAGCTCTGTCGAATGCTAGGCGGTGGAGAAGTCATTGGAAAGCTTGAAAAGTCGTGGGATGACCTACTCGATCATGGCGACGAGCCTTTCGGTGAGTGATTTTCTCCCCATTCACATACATCTACTAATACGTCGTAGATATATCCTTCCCACCCGTTCGTGGTGTTCAGCCTTCCCTCACGCTACAGGCCATATTTGTACATGCTTTTGACAACCAGGATGGCGCACGGGTTGATGTGAGTGATACCAGACTCTGTCCTGCTAGCTTGTGCTGACGGAACACCCACTGTAGTCCATCGTTGAATGTGAGATTACTCGAGACGCGGACGCGGGCCACACACAATTTGCTACATACGTGACAAGCGAGACGGTCTCTCACCTGAACGATGCTGTACAGCATTTTCAGCTGGTGCTGGACCAATATCCGGTCGACCATCCTGATCATGCAGCGGCTCTCACCAACCTCGCGTGGGCCCGCCTTCAAGGTTACGTTCGAAAGGATTTTCAAGACATTGACCATATCATTTCCCTCTTCCGCGAAGCCTTTGCATTGCGTCCGCAAGGCCACCCCGATCATCCATTATCTCTATACTATCTTACTGAAGCGCTGACCTGGCGCTACAGTAGGGAGAACACCGCCGCCTACATCCACGAATCTGCGCAACTGTCCTGCAAGCTACTGTCCCTCTGTCCAGAGGGCACCTACCTTCGTAGCATTGTGGCAGGGGCAAGTGGTGTCGATTATGTGATCCGGGTATGCAACAAACTTCCAGTCGACGCGTCCGATGAAAGCATCCATGTTCGACGAAACGTGCTTAAGCTCCGTCCTATGGGCAATGAACACCGTCCCAGAGCCCTTCACGAGCTTGCACAGGCAGTAGAACAACGCTTCAAAAAATGTGGTAGCATTGATGACATAGACGAGTGCATACAATGTCGTCATGAAGCTGTTTCCCTGTGCCCCGAGGGATATCCTAATCGCGAGACCTACTTGAATAACCTAGCCTTATCACTCAAATTGCGCTTCAATCACCAAGGCAAACACCGTGACCTCAATGAGGCCATCTTGTTGCATGAAGAGGTGCTGCATCTGTGCCCCGTTGGGCACAAAATTCATGATTTTGTATTGGACGGCCTAGGGGGCGCCCTCTTCATCCGTTTCAACCAACGTGGTAACATTGATGACCTCAACAGAGCCATCAGCCTCCGTCGGGGGGCACTGACGCTGCGCCCGCCTGGGAATCCACATCGCGATCACACACTTAACAACCTTGCCCTTGTGCTCAAAACCAGATATGACAAATTGGATGCCAGCGAGGATCTCAATGAGGCCATCAACCTGTACCATGAATCACTTCAGTTAAGGCCGCATGGCCATTCTCATCGCTATACACTTCTTTTCAATTTGAGCTTGGCGCTCTGCTCTCGTTTCAAGCAAACTCAGAAGAATGAAGATGTTGAGGAGGCCATTCAACACTGCCAAGAGTCGTTGGAGGCTTTGCCTTCACTGCACCCGGACAGATGGTTCAGCTACAGAGGGCTGAAGGAAGCCTATTTTTCTCGTTACCGAGTGCAACACAACCTCGCCGATCTGTCGCTCGCCGTAAATAATTTCAGGCTGGCATCGAGACACCCTACTCAAGGCTTTCCAAATCGGATGCAAATCGCTCTGCACTGGGTTCGTGAAGCTGAGGGTCATCAACACACATCTGCTTCTGAAGCATACCAAACCTGTTTGGAGCTTTTTGACAACCATATGATGACGCGATCATCGGTTATCTCACGGCGCGAGGCTGCAACCGCTTTTCGCGGTGCACAATCACTGCCAGTCGATGCAGGCTCCTGTGCCATCCGTCATAATGCTCTGCAACGAGCAGTTGAACTTGTGGAACTGGGTCGCGGCCAACAATGGTCGCTGGCCTCTCGACTCAGGACTCCGCTGGAAGACCTGAAGTCTGCAAGTCCGGTACTAGCTCACAAGCTCTCGGAGATCAGCAAGCACCTGGTTGATGCTCAGGGTTCCGCTGGCAGTAAAGACCGAGCTGCTGCTGATCGGGCAGCAATACAGTACAGGAGACTTACGGAGCAGTGGGAGGGTGCGGTAGCTGAAATCCGTGGTCTTAAAGATTTCTCGCGATTCCTGCTCCCGCCATCATACGCAGACTTGCAAGCGGCAGCACATCATGGCCCAGTCATCATCCTTATCGCGAGTCAATACTCATGTAGCGCCATCATTGTCTTGAGATCAGGAGAGCCCCATCATCTTCCCTTGTCATCTATTACTCTCACAGACCTGAAGGATCTTAAGGATCGCTTCGCCAGGGCAATACGACAAGCGTCTATTATGGGCCCACAGGAGCTGCGGAATGATCTAATAGTCCTTTTGCGGACAGTATGGGACGAGATCATGCTACCCATCATCAACGTCCTTCAACATGACCTTAAATTGAAGTACCACTCTCGAATCTGGCTGTGTCCGACTGCAGCTTTTACGTCTATTCCTCTCCATGCAGCTCACCCCTTTCGAACCAAGGCAGATCGCTCCAAGGAGTCATGCCTGGAGGATCTCTACATCTGTTCTTACACGCCGACACTTTCGGCTTTAATCAGATCTAGACAGACGATGAAGACACGTGTCACCCCGTCCTTCGTGGCGATCGGACAGGGTCAACCAGGTTCAGAAAAAAGCAAGGCGCTCTTGGCTGTTGACAGCGAGCTCGAGCTCGTCCGGAAGCTCGTCCCTGCTACGGCCACCCGTACCACTATTTCTGGCGACGCAGCCACACGGGCAGGTGCACTTGAAGCTCTGCAACAGAACACCTGGGTGCACCTTGCCTGTCATGGCAAGCAGGATCCTACGCAGCCATATGATTCTCATTTTGTCATGAAAGACGAACCTCTCACATTGCTTGATATCATGGAGAAAAATATTCCGCACGCTGAGTTCGCGTTCCTATCGGCGTGTCATACCGCTGTCGGCGATGAGGAGACGCCCGATGAGGTCATTCACCTCGCAGCTGGTCTCCAGTTTTCAGGTTTCAAGAGTGTCATTGGCACGCTGTGGGAGGTCGATGATGCTGTCGCAAATCACGTTGTTGAAGCTTTCTACAAGAATGTGTTCAAGGATTTGAAGGACGGTGGCGTCATGGACTGTACGAAGGCAGCCTGGGCACTCAATCGTGCTACACATGCCGTGAAGACGAAAGTTCCGCTCGAGCAGAGAATAGTTTTCATTCATATCGGTGTGTAGTTCTATCTCGCGTGGCTTTCATCCTAGTATGTAGTACAGATTGTTCATATTTCATCCTGTTAGCGTTGGTACACCCGCTGTAAGATTGCCTTAATGCTTGCTTTGCATTGATATCTCATCTCGTACCATTGTCTACTCTTAGAAGAGTCTTTTGCAACTTCATTCATTGTTTGAGTGTTTGAAGTATATTTTTCATGCACTGCCAGGGAAAACGTATCCAGCGAGAGCGCTAACACTAGTTCGACTTATTACAGGACTGGCTTCGAGTTCTGCATCTTTAAACCTTCTCCAGAGCGAACAAATATTTTCCTTGTATTTGGTAGGGGATACTACAAGTAGTTTTTATCGTCACTGTTATTTACCCATGCCCTTGAGTCCTGCGGCCCTCAGCCCTCAGCCCTCGAACTACCTCTAAGTCCTTCTCCGTGACATCTGTTCGAAAAGGTTAAGTCAGGTGAACAAGACGGAGGTTTAGATAGCGCCAGGTGGGCCCCACAGAAATTTCTCCCTCATAGGGCAGTTTCCAACTCAGAATATTTCCCGGGAGCTGGTGCTCACGCAGGGATGGACGACGTGGAAGAAATTCCAAGAATGGAGCATCGCGGATAACTTGAAGCGGATCTTCTCTCCTAATCGTGCTTGAGGTAGCGTGATGGTGAATTAAAGGTCGTCAAAAACGCCGGCTGTCCCAGTATTTTGGCCAGTGGGATGAATCGTTCTCGTAAGGATGAACTCTTATAGAGGTCCGAGCGTACAACACACCAAATGAGATTGGGATGGCTTCATAATCGCACCGGATACCATGACCGTCGAAAGGCCTGGATCCAGAAGTTGAGATGTGATCAGATCGACGACAGAGATGAAACCTGTGCACTCAGGCCGATCAGGCGAGGTCAAAGCGCGCCTTGGTCCTGTAGAATATCACGTTGCCGCAGCTGACATCAAAATAATAAACACTCAATTTTTCAAGGTCAAAAAATATCGTGGCAGCATGGGTTTTCGCCGTGCAGTCAAAAAATCATCAGCGGGTTGAATTGTGCTACAGAATGCTACAGAGCGCTCTGTAGCACTCTGTAGTGAATTACGTTTCCCTGATGATCGCCACCTAGAGGCTGTGTCATCTATTGAAGCTTAAGAAATGCGAAGATACAGCGCATGGTTGTCTGTAGGCTAGATGAAGTTTAGCACTTTACCGTAACGTTGAATGCATGAATTGCAAGACGAAGGTAATTGAATGGCAAGCATTCGGCCTCCACGTTCCGTTCGGGTGTCGCTTGTGAACTCTTCGACCTTCAACAAAAAACTGCTGCTCTTCTCTCCAATAGATTGTTGCTACCATCCCAACTTTCACGATGTCAAAAACCGTCGCGGATCACGGAAAGGTTGGTGGCACGCCCCCTCAGTCATACAGGTCGCCCTGGCCGAGGTGTGTTGGAGGTCTATGCCAACGACACAGATGTGGCGGACGATGAGACTCAGGCGGCCGATTGCCATCGTCTGCTTAAATTGAATTTGGTGAACATGGACATGCCTGCGAGGTGCGGAAGTACTCAGGGACTTTAATATTGATCGTGCTGATGAAGATGGAAAATTTTTAACAAACGAACAGCAAGCTTATATGTTGAGCAGCCCATCTGGCAGATCGGCCATCCAAGCCCCAAATGATAAGACGATGAAGCAAATAAGCGACGCTGGTCGAGGATGAGCTGCACAGTCCCTGATGATGAATAGCCCTGGACTAGTTAGTGAGGCTAAAATAAGCAGGCCGACATGGAAACACCGTTGATGATGAGTATTATCCTGAACTACTATAAGTAAGAGCATCCGCCAGTGAACAGAATTGGCAAATAAACTCACCTTTCACATCGAATGACGCTGAAATCAGAAGTATGGATGGACCATTAGGAAAGAGTATATCTTCTCTCCCAATCGTGTTTGAGGTGGCGTGACGACAAGTGGAAGGTTTAGATCATCGATGTTTGAATAGCTCTTCGTTTCATTAGGCGATAAATATAAAAAGCAGGAAATACCAGATGTGCCAGGATTTTGGCCAGCGGAACGAATCACCATCGTAAACCTTCTGTATAGGCGACAGCCTAGACACCAGCACAAGCCCAGGTGTTAGGCAAGTGATGAGATTTGAACAGCATCATAGCCGCTTCCATAGATATCGTACTCGTCGAAGAAGAAATGGGGCGCAATCGAAATAGTTCGAGATGGTAGTAAGTATACACTTCTTGGTCCTGTAGAAGATGATCAGGTTGCTGTGGCGGATATCAGGATGATAAATATCCCTCTTCCAAAGGTTCAAAGGCTGTACTGACATCGGATGAATTATCGGAAGTCGTCACCTGGAAGTTCTGTAATTAGTCAAAGCTCGCAAAATGCAAGAGATAGAGCATACGGCTGCAAGACTTTGAGTCAGGATTTGGGTGTACATGTATGTTTTAGAATTGCGTACGTAGAATAGAAGGGAATAGATACGCGGTGTACACCTAAACACCCCAGTGCTCGGGAAAGGCATGTGGACGAAAAGACCAACGATTCTGCAGCGTTGTATGTAAGTACTGTTGACTTCGTCGTCCATCTATCATAAACCAAGGACAGATTGGGAGATACGTCTTGCCAGAGGAGAGAGGCCAGAGAGCTGTGTGCGCGTTAGGGTTATGGAAATGGTTGACATTCAGAAGGAGGGATAGCGATTAATCGATTGGAAGAAGGTGCGCCCGGGGGTAGTAACAAGCAAAAACAGAGTTGGGAAGTCAAAGAAGAAAATCAGGGAGATTGAACGACTGGAGACAGACGCAATTATAAAAGAGGAAGAGGTCCGAGTATCCGAGGGACAAAAAAAAGAAACAATGGCTAATAACGATGGCGAGGACAGGTGCAGAATAAGGCTCCGTGAAAAACTCCCGAGATTTTAACACCGGAGGTTTTGACACGTTTTTAACATGCTGAGTTGTAATCAATAATCTCTGTCGCAATCATGATTTGTTCAATGCAGCTCAATCCAGCACCTGTGCAAGTAGAATTTCCTTTGAAGAGACTATTTTACCGCGCAGCAGCAATCACTTGTACAAGAGAAGTACAAGATCAATAACAGGTTGGCCAAAACTGCCCATACAAAAGTCAGGTGATTAGACAAGATAAACGCTGATTGAATCTCAAAAATTCTCAGAAGATAGTGTCGACAAGCTGATCCATGTCCTGCATACTGGGGTCAGTACGAAGTGAGTTATTCTAGGAAAGGACCTACTAGTGGGTAATGACTGGCGTACTGTCGTCGGACTGGTCAGACACGATAACAGAACAGGAACAAAAAGGTTACCCCTGGGTTCTGCCAGTTTCTCGCTTCTAATGTGCGGTGAGCTATCTGAGAACTCATGTATTCGTCCAAGTCGTGGATGGCTACCTCTGAAGTGCTTCGGAAATTTGGCTTTTTCTTCTCTCGCGTCGTTCTGTCAACGACATCGGTGGGACGACGCTCGACGACCTTCAGTTGCGACTGAGGTTTCTCGTTCAATTGATCCACACGATCCCTTGGGTATTGGTGAGAAAGACACAAATACAAGATAAGAACACAAACTTGATGTATGTGAGCAAGGTGAACAGCGAAGGTTTGGGATCTTGCGCTATGTTACAATAGATGAGTTCATGTATACGCCAGTATGATCTACGGCATACTAGTACTTACATAGACATTCAATAAAAAACTGCAAGAAACGTGTTAGGCAAACCAACGCGAAATAGTGAGACTCGCACTTTGGTTACAGTGGCATGGGTCTCATTGTCATCACACGCATATTCCTTATCACGACATGCAGACAATGAAACCTAGTGACCTTGTCAATGGTAAATCAACCGGTAGCAAAAACTACGCACTACAAGTGCTTCTTGCTGCTCTTCTGGTTTCATCTTCTGGCAGTCACCCGTGCACTGGTGTTTGAGCCAAGAGACTGGGGACAAAACTCGGCGGGGGGTAGGGGGCGAGCTGTCAAAAAACATGCGTGGAAGCCAACTGTCCAGAGACTGAGGTCGGATAAGAACGCTGTTCGACGTCAGCGATGGATTTCCTGCACGTCCACGTGTAGGTTGTTGGCTGCTGGATGCTGGTTGATGATCATAAAACGAATCAGATATTTCGAGGAGGGAAAGGGTAGAGTCCTTACAAAGTGTCCTAGGTCTCGATACAAGGTCTCATCATGATATTAACACACGAGTGTTACACAAAAGCCATTTTGACGTACTCGGTGAGAAGCGTCCGGTGATTGACCTTCGTTGAGTCCTCGCAGCGTCACCAGGAGATAGCTTATTGCACTTGTAATGGTCCAGGTCTTTTGAACTCTTATCAGATCTGGTACCAGCTAGCACAGGACTACTAATACTGACTTAAGATCGTCTCGGAGTGGGAGGAGTCCCAAAGTGCCTATCTCCCAAAAAGACAGTGAAACTCACATGTACGATCCTTGAAATATTCACTTACGAAAAGTTTACTGCCTCGAGGTAAAGGCTCTACTAGGGACTTTCTTAGTTTCTGTGAATGCATGATCAGTCGAAATCGATAAGGGATGGATAAGGGACGTACATTATCGATAATATATTGGCCAGTGTACGCGTATATGCCTGGCGAGGAAAGATGATCAAATGCGGAGAGCGAATGTGCTACAAAATTACCTTCATCCATTCCGTCTGGGTCTGTGTGATGGTTGCAAGTGATTTGATCTCCATAACCCGAATCTTGTCCATTCAAAAATGACATCCTGATTCCTCGCGACCTGAAGGTATGCCTAGGCTCACTTACAATAGAAGAAGAACTGGTCATTTGCGGATGCATCTTTAACCATATTAGCGATCTGATAGAACTGCCAAACATCAATTCAGTCAGTCCGGCGACGCTTTGGTCTTAAGTGTCTTACCATCTGTTTGCGAGATGGCCAGAGATGTTTGGGGAGCTTCACATCATCCTTCATCAAGACAACATTTGCTTCGGGGTAATTGAACTTATCTGTAAACACCATACATAACGAAGATGGAGACTCAGAAGGATATTGCAGGCCCAGGAGGCGGTACGACTCACCGATAAGGAGGCATTTGAGCGATTCGGCATCCTCATGGGCATGGGGCAAAATAGGAAAGCCTTCCACAGATCGGATTGCGATGATCAGGGCCTTCTTATTTCCTGCATTGGTAGAGTTTGCCATAAATACGAAGAATAGTGGGTGGACCTTGTAAGTTTCCAAAAGGCAAGTGATATGTATGAAAAGTGATCGACTAGGATCGACCGCAGCAGGAGAGACGAATGGCAATTATGACCTATGCAAATATGACTCGATTGACTCAACTATTGAGTTTTCCTGTTACCAACAACGATGAAGTTTGCCTGACTCCGAACGTTGAGGCGAGGTTGATGGGGTCAGTGGGTGATAAGAGGTCGAAGAAGAATGAGAACTTCGTGGGAAAATTTGGAAGTCTCATTTGGACCTTCCCCTGAGTACCAAGTCTTTGCAGCGGTACGAAGAATACACGCAAATTTGGTGATAGCGTCAAAGCTACCACCAGTGTCACACCGTTGGCAATGCTCTTGGCAGCCACCTTTGCAACGAATACTTACCAGTTAGACGCGGAGTTCAGATCTCCCCCTTCGTACCTGTGTGAGAAGAAGGCACGCCTTTAGAACGTCGACCAGAACGCTAATGATTGATCCAACACTCAAAATCAGTTCACCCTCCCAAAAAACCCCTTCCAATCGCCCTCCCAACCCCAACACCCACACCCACACCCACCAAAACACCCACATCAACCACCCCAAGCCCAAAAACAGCACCCAAATACCTAGGCGCAAAGATTTTCCACATCATCAGATGCCGCCTCAACACCGCGAAATATCAAGACATCCCTAATGCGGCTCTTAGTGCACTTGCACCTATATTTGGACGGGGTGGGGGACGGGAGGGAGATTCCAGAGTACGACCAACGGAATCGCGAGCGCGAAAAGCAGAAAAGAGCTACAGAAAGATGCGAAAAGGGAAAGGAAAGCGTCTTTCCGAGCACGAACACGCTTTTCCACTGGACAGATGGGAACGTCGATTGGTGGCCGGTGCTGTAGTACGTGTGTGTCGCTAGAAGCGCTAGGGGTATGATTTCTGAGAATAAGAGGTCATGGTCGCGGTTCGTATTCGCGAGATCGAGTGTGGGGGATGTGGATGTGAAGGCGGCGTTTAGGCCGTGGACGTCTCGGACGCTGTCAATGATCTCTAGGTAGGAGAGTAAAGCGATGGATGATAGGCCGAGGACGATCTGTCCTGAGAGCTGGGTCATCAACCAGACGATACTGAGGAAGATCAGCCAGAACATGAGGTAGGGAGAGCCGAATGTGTTGGCGAAGTCTAACACGGCAACTTCTCCTGCGTTGTAGATGCCTCGCTTTTTGAGATCGCAAGGCAAACAGGTGACGTCCACCAAACCGAAACACCCCCAATTAACATAGCAGCAGCTGCAGTCCTCGCCAACACCATCCTCACCACCCTCAAAACATCACACATATCCCCCAGGACCTGCGCAGAGTCCGCCCATTCAAGTATTCAGAACAAGGTGCCAGCGATTAAAGACGGCGCGAGGAACAGCGGGATGAAAGTTGCAGCGAGACCGGAGTCCGACTTGGAAATTCTGAGTATGCGGCGGACGACGCGGGAAATTGCAATGGCAACTGGGAAGGCGAGGAGGAGTGCGATGACTGGTGGGGCTGATGATCACACGGACACGTAAAAGGTGACGGTGCAGTATGGGTGTTGTTCCTCCCTGCAGACGGTGTTCATAGCCACGAGTCACGCGCATACTGCGAAGAGAGCGGAAAAGCCTAGAATACAGTAGCGCAGCCGGGAGGTTGGAGTTTGTGATGACGGAGGGAACGATGGACGAGATGAGGAAGAAGAGCACGATGCGGTCTTCCCACGCTATGAACGAGTTTGACGCGAAATATAGGGTGTGGAGGATGAGGAAGATGGGGAGTGACTTGACGGCAAGCGGATAACGCCAAACGGGTAAAATTAGTGAGCGCAACGAGACGGTCATTCCCGTCCATCGCATTTATGCGATCCCAAGCGAAGGATAAATCACCCCAGGCAGCATAGAGCTCCTTTCCAGACGAACTAGATCGGTAAGCGTCGAGATAGCACCTGATCTGAGCTGCGTTGAGTTCCATGGCTTTTGCAAAGATGAGCCGTCGCGATTGAAAGGTTCTGGATTGACAGTTCCGAGGTTATTGAATGGCATGGGAAGACCAAGGAGTAAGGATATTGTTGGTACCAAATCTATCTGCTAGACATGGGGATGCGGGACCATGGCTTCTGGGAATGTGATCGTTGGTAGAATAGCGTCTGGAATGGAGTGTTCAGGAAGCGAAAGAGGGACCTTGCTATATACCCAGAGAGCTGACATTGTTTCTAGGACGCTGTCCCCGCCGTGGTTACCCATGCTGTCCATCCCCGAGCATTATGAGCAGGGTATCATCGTCCATGGCTGCAACAACGTCGCGCAAAAGATTATTCATCTATGGTCTGGACCCACTCTGTGACCTGCGTGGTCGACGCCTAGACCATGACCAATAGCGAGATTCTACGAGTGAGGTCGCATCAAGGGTAAAAGATTGTCGATGACACCTTCGTCTACGGTGTAAATATCTTCGACGTTGAAGAAGTCAGAGGAAAAGGGTGAGCCATGTGTCATCGCCCACCAGAGCAATCCTTCCTTGGGATTGTATGGGGGAAACGAAGCACGAGAAAGAAGCCACTACACACATTTCTCCCCACAGTGTTTAGCTGATGTATGATAGAACCCTCGTGGATGGAAGAGCCCCAAAAGTTTTCCCTGGCATCTACAAAGGTGGGTAGACCCCGTGGTAAGGCCCTTGAGTCGCTGAAGAGTTGTCGTCGGTGGGTCTGAATGTGTTAAATATGAACGACTGGTCGGGGTGAGCGGCAGTTAATTCGCGTGGCAGAGTTAGGATATATTGTGGTAGAAAGGTTAAGCAGGTTCTGGCGGTTGTTCTGCGATGAAATCGAACCGGAGTGCGTCTATGACGAGCAAGACTGCCCTTTTGTGGGTTGCGAGTGAAGTGTTGGCGTATGCACCTCTATCTGGGAGTGCTGTCAACTAGGTGAACGCATAACACCCATAACAGAATGAAATCATTGCATGAGGTCATACAACACAAATTCGTCTGCAATCAGCAACTTCGGCAATGTCCAAGCGGTGTTTAAACGCACGTTGCGCAACATCTTCCAGGTGAAATTCTCCTCTAGAACTGAACACGAACGAGTTCAAGGAGCACGGGTCCTGTCGAGTTTAGCATGCTGGGATACGCGGTGTTCGCGCGAATCCAAACACACTACACTTGACACGATCTACATGATAAGCATTCAGAAACCAGTGAGTTATCGACGTCGCCCAGCTTCCTGCGGCATAGTCAGAACGGACATGCGAAATGGTACGCTGGGCTAACATTATGTGATGGTTTATGTTCGTGAATACTCAGTAACAGAGTCTTGACCAAGTCCAGTTGGTGCCAAGATTCAAGAATATATATAATACAGGAAGCAGCACAACCAGTTGCGAGTAAGGTAGTACATATGTCCAATATCAATGGCATCATCACACCCCACCCCTTTCAGCTTACAATCCGCATGCCCAAACCTTTTCCCACTCTTGGCAACGTGTACAAAAGTGCACTGCAGAATCAGACACTACAACACGAACGTCGTCCAAGGAAATAATACCCCGTCCAGTCTCCGTAGACGCTTGTATCTCCTTGGGCACGTCGTTGACCTTCATAATGGAAGCAGGGAATGTCACCAGGTCCGTGTGCAATTGTAATCCCGCAAGGTTATATGCAGGTCGATCGAACGGGAATTCGACACGCGGGAAAGCAAAAGAGACACTTTCAAGGTTCTTGAAAGAGGCCCATGGAACGGTCGACATGCACAAAGGTAGGAGGTAGTCTTGATATCCAATGTAACTGATAACCCGATTCATGGCATGTAAATTTGTATCTCTCTTTGGATCAGGGAGGGTGATAAGGTTGGTGATGGACGCCAGGAAGGCTGATCCTGAGGCATGCGTTGCAATGCGCCATGGGCCAGTGCCCGTTCCCGATAGCGTTAAAGTTTTTGTTCTCCACGGTGGCGAACGTTCATGGTCGACGTTCTTGTCCATGCGCTTCCATACGTGCTTCACGGAGCGTGTCAGGAGTTTCATAGACGAATGGTCAATTGCAAGCGAAGGTGCACCCAGGAGCACCGGAGCCATGAGGCTGAGGTTCGACTCAGGTTCAGAGGTGGTGCTGCTGCTCACAGGAGCGTCCCTGGGACACCTGCAATCCCTTCCGATCCAAAGGTTCCGTATGCGGGGTAGGTATGCAAACTTCAAACGATGTTGTTCCCGAACGTACTGCTTCTGAATGCGGAGAGCCTCCACGAAAGCCGTCATATTGCGAGAGTCCAATAACACTGTGTGCAGCATTTCGGGCAGTGCAACGCTCCTGGCAGCTTTGGAGACCAGACAGATTTTGAGAGCTGTTGAGTATGGATTCTTCGCATCATATTTTTCAGATTGCGCAAAAGTGGGTTGGGCAGCATATTTTAGGATAAGAAAGACGAGCTCGGTGGGAAGCTTTTCAAATGGAGTCTGGGGTATAGTCTCCATGACGGGTGAGTGATAAGGAAAACTGGTTTGGAGGAGCCCTCTTTTAAGACCTCATGAACAATAACAATGGCGAAACAAGTTCCACAGCAATGGCCGAATGTGCGGTAAAGTAAGTGCGGGACCACAAGCTATGACCCGATGGTCCACATCAGAGTTATTGTTCCTTCTAGGTCGCATACTATGCACTGGCTCTG
The DNA here is from genome assembly GCA_016628065.1 of Suillus lakei. Lineage (NCBI taxonomy): Eukaryota > Fungi > Basidiomycota > Agaricomycetes > Boletales > Suillaceae > Suillus > Suillus lakei. Next base: position 26,918 of record JABBWA010000101.1, read on the forward strand.
TGAAAATTGCTGGCTATTGCATGATACAAGTGTGGCATGAACCTTTGAGAATCCACGTTCACAAACTCATTCACTGCATGGCTCAACTCTTACGTTGAAGTTGGGTTACTGCAGGGTAAATTTCACTGCTGCTTGATTAATGGAGCGACTACGAGATCCTAGTAAGGAAAGGACACCAACAATCATCACTGGAACGATGGATCCACCTCATCCAAATGACGCATGTCTTGTATGTATCGTCACTGACTCACTGAGGAGGGGGGTTTTCACAGCAAGAGTGTTTGAGGGTAGCATGTCGAACAACGAGGATTGTGCCAAGGGGCCATGTCGTAGCGGGCCGATCATCTGTGTCATTGTGATCCATGTCCCCGAAAATTCCAGTACGCATATCCTGATTCTGTGATACTTCCGCCTCGACCAGAGGTCTCACCGAGTGGAGCAAAAGCCTGTAGGGTCCCATCATGTTCAAGCGGACAGCCGAGAACAAAAGTGAACATACGCGGAGAAACATAAAAAGGTATTGAGCTCAAACTAAAAAACACCGATTATTCATATTGGTAATTCGAATATCAAACGTACGGAGTGATATCCCAAGAGCACCGGTCACCCCAGCACATGGCAGATGATCTTCCCCGTGAACCACGAGTTTCAGACGATCGATAAGGACTGTTAAGCTCTTTGAGAGGTGGTCTTCATCGCTGACACCTGAAGGGCAAGCGAACCCTTTTGCGTACAGTGTGAGGAGTGCTACCCCCTGGACTTCCTAGGCGCACTTAGCTACATAATTGAGTGTGATAGTTTCATGCAACTCGTTGAGCTCGAGCAACCAGAGATAACCAGGCTCTTGTGCATCAGCGAGAGATTCTCCACGAAAAAGTCCCACAGATTGACGGGAACGAGCGGTAAAGTGCAAAGGGGTGGGAAGCATAGAGTTTTGGTTGAATCGTAGGGCAGGTGGAACATGATGTAGATTATGTGGTCAACAAGGACTGACACCGAGATCTACAAGCATTGTCAATTAGGTTCCAAACGGTCAAAGGAGGGCACAGTCGCCGCTCAATACATGGAGAATGGTCAGCTCTCAACCGTACTTCCCTCTCTCGATGGCGCACCTGAACTACCAGCAACAGTGAAGAGAGGGTCTGTATCAAAGCTCGGCCTTTGAGTGCTGGATCGGATTGCGAAATACGACGTTGAATAGGAGGAACGTGTCCTGGTATTTCTGTCGATTGAACCACGCTACGTTGGCTCGAAGAAATCTGTTTGCATGGAGTATGTTGTGAGTGTCGAATACTATTCAATGAAGATAGCTCACCCCTACACAAAATAACACTAGTAGCGGGGAAGCTTGATAGGCTCACGGAGATCAGCATGGCCCTTTTCATGCGAGTGACGATGTTGGAGAGCCTGACAGAGGTCGAGGTTAGATAGCAGATGATCATGGTGCTCCGGGAGATGAAGGTCGAGCGCGGAGCGGAAGAGGAAATGGCATGGTTAATACCAGGTATGATGTTGTCGACGTAGCCACATAGAACCGCGTGGGCAAAGTTGGAGAGCGTTGCAGTTAACCAAGGGGACGTTGGTCAAGCACTAACTGAAAGCCTGTATGGCAGTGTTCCATCGACCATTGGAAATAGAGACACGGATATAATGGCCAGTGGGGTGCGATTAGATGGAATGGGAAGGTTCGTGCAAGCGATAACTACATGTATGAATGTGAGAAATGGGAAATCGATATGAGGTGCAGTGCTTGATCGAATGCTAATGCGTGACCGCCTTAAGGAGAGACAAGTGGTTTGAGAAAAAAAGAGTAAGTAGCACGAGCCTCATTTATAATTATGAGGGAATGAAGCTAATTTATAACCGTGAATTCATGACAGTGTGACATGTAAACTGAGCGTCGAGGGCTGCGTGGGCAGTGGTCGAACGGCGAAGCTGTGCCCTTAGTGAATTGCCAATTTTAGATGCTACTTTAACGTACATGCTTGCGGCCATGCCACAAACACCAGGCAAACCCTAGCCTCATTGTAAACGTACTACCTTGAGATGACGCCCGTCAGTAAAATACAAATAATGGACGGGATGCACGATACACACCGTAATATCTCCGCCCTCCAGTAATGCGCGTACTACTCTGCGTCTTCCTCGTATACCTCGTTGTGGTAATCCGAGCTGCACCTACTACAAATTCTACTGCTACTACTAGCGACAGTTCTGAAAGCCCATTATTCACGACCAGAACCCTATGGAACATCGTCTCCAGCTGCATTCTCACCCTATTCGCGTGCATCTACAGTGCCATCCACCCAAATATTCCGAGTCCTCAGGACAGCCCCGTTCTTATCCTATGGCGACGACTTGGTATCATGATAATGGCACTCATTTTTCCTGAACTGATCGTCACATGGACTATGCGCCAGTGGCTCAGCGCTCGTCAGGTTACCAAACAGTTCAAGCAATCAGGGCTTTTCAATGTTCCTCAACCACAGGAGCAGTCGGAAAGTGAGTCGTGCTTTCTGAAATTGGATATCTTCCTCTGACAGCTCACCATCCACGTCCTTAGATGACGGGTCCATCGAAGCAACTCCAGAGCAATATTTTGAAGGTGAACTCGACCTTCTATCTTGCTCTCCGAATACCTTTCCTCATGGCTCGCCTGCTTCTCAAGATCACGATAGCACCCGGCTTCTCGTGGCGCAACCTGGAGGTGAGCCATCTGTACTGGTGTTTCTTCTGCAAATTCATAGTACTTCAGTGTCCACTTCAAGATATGGGGGAACTCGTGCTCTTGTGAAACCATTCAAGAAGTTGTTCAAGGCTTATGTGTCAAAGCAATCTGAAGGTAAGCCCAATTCGTGCTCTCAAGCCGTATGCTGTGTTTTCCTCATCTTTATCCCTAGATTATACATGGACTCAGACGCACAGCTTCTTTGTGCTGATGGGTGGTTTCATGCTTTACGATGTAGACCGGAAACCCTACCACACACTACAGCCTGACGAGGTTCTCAAGCTAATACGTAAAGGGTCTATTGATGCCCCTACCCTAACGGCAAAATGGATCCGCGACCGGAGCAAAGGGAATGTGATATCGAAGGGATTGATCATGCTTCAGGTGGCCTGGTTTATTCTTCAGCTCATCACCCGCGCCATCTATCACCTCGAAACCACCCAACTTGAAGCAGGGACGCTTGCCTTTGCGGTTCTCAATTTCCTGACCTATGCTGTGTGGTGGAATAAACCTCTTGATGTCCAATGTCCGCATCCGGTGTACTGGAAGTCGACCGAGTCAAAGCCAGGGGATCACATTGATGAGTATGTCTGCGCCTCAATCAAATCTTACCACTGCTGATTATGTCTGCCTTAGTGTCCCAAGAAGAAATCCCTTCGAGATATTTGAGGCACTGATTCCATTCCACCCACTTTTCGAACTGATAGGCTGGTGTGACATTCCCACATCTCGAAAGCTCCGAGTTCCAACATTCGATGGCAGCATCGAACTAGACGATTTGGACAATGTGATTCTTATGTTTGCTGGATTGCTTATAGCAACCATCTTTGGCGGCATCCATTGTATGGCTTGGTTTTTTGCCTTTCCCGCATATCAGGAACAGGTCCTATGGCGCATGAGTGCCGTCGCTATAACTTGCACACCCTGGCTTGGTTTCCTCTTTACTGGGCTCTTTGTAATACTGGGCTGGACATCAGATGCGCTGGTAATCTTTTTGTTCGTATCATGTGCCATGTTGTACATCGCAGCGCGTGCCATCCTCTTGGTACTCATGTTCACCACTTTACGCAATCTTCCTCCTGACGCATACAAGGCACTGTCGTGGACTACGTTGGTGCCCCACTTGTAGATCTTGCTTATGGTACTTGTTTTCATACTTTTGTAATCATATTCACGCAGTGTCCTGGTAATAGACGATGGACTCATTGGATTGTTTCGAGAACCGAGTGGAATACTTAGAGGAGGACGCGATCACATGACCTGCACGTGTGACGCGAATCATACAACCGAAGTCTTGCTTGAGTTCAACTTGCTCTCAACGAACCCGACATGGACGGCGGCGAAATCGGGGCTGTTGGGACGCTGCCGCTGATGCAAACGGTCGATGAATGGGTAGGTTGCAAGCATTCCTATCGACCAGGAGACAGCTACCTTTGGACGCAACCCGACGTGCACCGTTCATCCCTTTCATCCAGAGATCAGTGCTCTGCACGTGAAAATTGTGTTTTAAGAAAGAAAAGTGTGTGGACTATTTACCTGGTGCCTGCACTAATCCCTCTGGAATCAACTTTCTGCGCTAGCAGGCTTTCTTCGTCGTCTTTAGTGAAGCCTCACCATCGACGGCTGCAGAGTGACTAGAGGAGAATGTAGGGGCCCGGTTCTGGAGGATATGATTCAGTGAGAAGAGGAACATCGATGGTGAGTGCATGCCTATTCTTTTTTGAAGCTGGGACATCGGATAAGCGGATGTTATGGGAGTGTATGGATGGCGTTTGGAATTGATTTGATCTTTTTACGAGCGAATACGGGGTGCATATATGTGGGTGCACGGGGAGCTTATTACTTTTCCTTAGATCCTTCCTGCCGCGTGGCCTGCCTCTTTCCACTTTCCTTTCCTTGCGCGGCACCACCTTTTTCCTCGTGATTCATACGACATCAACCATTTTCTTCAGGCGCCAGCAAGGCTGTGGAGTCGCCCAATCGACTTATCTTGTGCCGATGAATGACCGTCGAACAATTCACAAACACGCTGTCACTGATTCATGTAGATACAGGTAACACCTTTCTGTATCAATGAATGTCATTCACGATGGCCACACCCACCGTGGTCGTATTTTGAGAGACGCCAAAATCTCGTCGCAGGACTCTCGGAGCAACCGAACGGTGACCATGGGCAACAATATTGAAAAGAATGGCGATCGGAACATCTTCCTGTGGACAGACTATCGTGCTGAGAAGCAGGCTAATTTGTCAACTCCACTGGGTCGATCGCCTTGAGTTATGTTGACGGAACCATGAGTGTATACCAGCAGCTACGAATCCTGTATACCTTGCTAATTCTACTTTGCGAACAGCTTGAGATGGAGGTGAATGAGATCATTTGGCTCAAAAGCACTTGGACTCTGCCCAGTTCGCCCGATACCGATTATTTGACCTTCCCAATTTCTTCACATGCAAAGCAACACACGCTCCTACTGTTCAACTACGTGTGAATGATATTTTGTTCCCGGCAATGGCCGGCAGCCGGACTTCTTCGAACCCATCAATCTCGGTGAACTCATCGATGATAGTAACTGGAAATATATGGGCACCGCCAAGGGCCAAGTGCAGGCTGCCGGAAACCCAGTTGGTCAAGGCTTGTCTCGACAGGCAGCTGAAGAACTTGGACTTGTTGAAGGTATGTTTCGGCACCGTCTGGCCGCTGTTGCCGGAACAAGCACTTGTCATCTTGTTCAGGTAAGTTACCTACACAATCCATCTCTATACTGACAAAACCGTTATTCCAGTTCTCCTGCGAGCTCAGCTCAACGTTAGAGCAGCACGATACAGCCCTTCCATTCCTAAGGAATATATATGCTCTTCTGTTCGCTTTGCTTGGAGGAACCGACCACAAAGTAGTGACCAGTCCACTCTTCCTCTACCTCAAAGTCACCAGTTCACCTGCTTTCCTTCCCACCGCCAACAATATCACCACCAGCAGACACTGCTGCTCACGCATCTTCCTCGCCATCAACTACCCTGGGCTCGTTACTTCATCTCTGCTAGACTCGGAATTTGGTTAGCTCTTGACATGGATGCTTATATGCGCTCGTGTGCCTTCTGTGCACGAGTTCTGGAACTGCACGGCCACATGCTTCAGAAGTCGTGCACTGCGTGCGTTCAATCCTCTTCTCCTATGTCAGAAGCCGGGGACTTATCTATGACAAAGCTCGTGTCAGAGCCCCTTGTACAGACCGCACAGTCCAAATCATCGTTCATGGAGGGAAGGTCGTTTGTCCTGCTCTGCGAGACATGGAGAAGCTTCGCGAAGCACGTGTGTCGTATTTTTTAAGATTTCAATATTGCAAGCTGCTCACCTACTGAACAGAGCAATTATTTGCGTACCCTTGGCCACATAACAGCCCTGATAGATCCGGGAATTTCCTATCGCTCGTCGATGGCGTAGCCGAAAATAGCAGTCAATTCAGCATCTCCGCTCCTTCACCCAAGGACAAGGACACTGCCGTTCTTAAATGTGCAAGAGCTTGTGCGATATTAACAAAACTCACTGCATACATGCTTGGATGCGAACTTTGGTCAGTGTTTATTCTGGTATCTGTACAATACCTGACAAATCCATTTGCAGATGAAATAGGTGACCTTTCCAAACGAGTTCACGAAGCAACGAAGGTTGTTTTGAATCCGGGGGCCTTTTTTGCCTTTCGACCGAACTGAATGGTGAGCTGCATCATGCGCATGGAAAGCTCCAATGGATCCTAGAGAGACTCGGATGAGCTTGCATCAAGGTCCTCGACGGAGAAGCAAAAGACCAAAGTCATGTAATGATTTCGCCACTAATGGCGATCTCCACTGCCCTGGAAAGTGCATCCAAGCAGGTAAGCCTCAAGTTAACCCCTGCATGAAGGAATTGATTGGTATCGTTCCAGAACGCAAGTAAGGACATCTTGATCGCATCCCTCGAATTCACTATTTACCCTCACGCGCATACAACTCCAATGCAGTGATCCTGACACTTATACGTCCACTCTCGAGCTCCTCAACCATACCGTATTCCTTCTGGACTCCACCCCCGACCATATGAACACTGTCCCAGCTTCTGTATGCGCCAACTACACCCGCTGCATCTCCGGGGTATATCATAATTTGGCTGGCACGCTGTAACAAAGTTCCAAATACGAAGGCACAGTCCGTTGTCTGAAAGAAAGATGTTCACTTGGTGCATGTGCACTCCATGCACAAACAGGTGGAAACAACTCGAAGCGCAGATGTTTAGAAGATGGGAGGTACTTGCGGCGTGCTATTCGAAGATTATTCTGCCCTGTGTGGAACGCTAATATTTTTGCGTGCTGTTAACTTGCATGTGACGCGTTTATGGAGAGCATATTCTTCTCCCTCTCCGCCACTTCTATTTGCAGTTGAGTTGCGAGTTTTCTGCTGGTTGATTTGTATTCTCATCAGGTCGCTCGTTCATCTCCCCGCCATTCTTCGACCTCAGCATGCTTTTGTCCTTTCACCCTCTCCAACTCGCACAGAACCCCGAGAGACATACTGTTACGTTTAACACACCGCAAGGTGGAAACCCAGTGCTTGGCCGGGGTATGTCTATACTTTCATTATGTTGAACTTTTTCGTGCTCACCGTACCTGTGATGATGGACTGCGTTTAATTGCAACATTTTCACCCTATGTTATGTACCGACAACAATCATATTATAATTCATGTTTCTCCTAATAACCATGCCGACATCACGCAAGCTAGCGAGGGGAAGCCGTGGTGAACAAACGCCCTGACGATGAACATTGCCCTCAATATATTTACTAACTCCAAGCGCAAGTGACGGCAATATAAGTGTCCAATCATCTTCAAGGGAGGCCTTCGACATCAAAATCAAACCACACGGAGCGCCGCTAAGTATGGTCGTCCTAGCTAGGCTGTCGTGCTGTTCCGTGATGTCTTCGAATGGTCAACCCATCGATATGGTATGGTAGTCGGGTGCTATGGTGAAAAGAGCAGAAAAGAGTGGCAGATGCGAGGCAGGATCGAAGCAGAGCTGCATGCAAGTCTTCCTCAAGAGAAGTAAGGTGAGGATGCAAGCGACCAAGATGTCGAGTAAAAACGAAAGGATGAAAACCTGGACATGGACATGGAGGGATTGCACGAGTCCGCCAGTGAACAGAAGGCACGAAATAGTCTCGCCTTTCGTGTAGAGTGACACTGGTATCTCAAGTACGGAGTATCACGGATCTTCGCTCCCAATAATGCTTGTGCAGTGTGACAACGAATGGAGGGCCAGAATACCTGCTCGTTTATAATGCCAATACACACTGAATCCGGAGGAAGATGCTCACAGAGATGAGTTCCTTCTGCATAGGTGTCCGAGCACCAAGAAGAGTGAACCGACTTTGTTGGATATCGCAACTGGAACCGCAAACAAGTTACCAACAAGATCTGAGAAGGTGAGCACGGGAGATCAAGCTCAAGGGTCCTTACTTCAAGGGTGAAGATCAGACACGCACATGATTCGGCACATAGCCAATGCTTCAGGCGACCGTCTGTCTTTGGTTTGCTGAGTTTTGCGTCGGATGGGTGGGACTGAGGGCTACGCACCACGAATTAAAGTATGAATGAGGAAGAAGAGGAAGTACGGACGTACGTCACGTACCTGAAATACCCTCAACCGCCTGATGAAGACCATCACACTGACTGAGCAGCGTACCTGCAGCCCAAGTCCAAGTATGGGCATCACACTATGTTGGATCATTGAACGAGTTATTTTTATTCCCTTATCATTGATGTAGCAGCACTGGGACCGGTAGGCGACACGCTAAAGCGCCAGGACGCACCTCGCCCCCGATTTCATCTTGAAGGTGCGCTGCATTTTCAGCGAAAATACTGACAAGGTCTTCAAGGCAACGCATAAGCGAAATATGACGTCAAATACGAGGAACGTGCATGCCTTGTGAAAAGTCTATTATGAAGGCGTGCATGATCAGACCATCTAGGCATGCAAATTCAGGAACCTTCTTGCCAACCACGCTTCAACCTGCGCAGGTTGATTCTGGGCGCTTCTGTCCATGTTTCTTCTGCTTCCATAAAAATCAGCTCCAGCGTGTTCTTGATACGTTTGCGAATAGTAGACGAACCTGACGTGGCATGGAGATGCTTGTTTTGCATCAGACTGGATTGGCGACATTGCCAAAGAGGCAAATCTCTCTCTCCAATCCTGTGATAACGACGACAATTGGGGCAAGGCCATTAGTGGCGCCCAATGATGCACGATTGGGAGATGCAGCTGCTATATACATCGCCCCATAATCTATCGTGGATTGATCAGCGATGATCGCGACAGGACATTAAACAACAAACAGTAAGACATATTGACAGCGATAGATATTGTGAGCTGAAGGCCAACAGCAAGCCACACCGTGGCACCGATCCCATACGTCCGATTCAACATGTTGATTATCGGGAATGCGATTATGATCGGTACGCCAGATGCGACTCCGCAGGTATATACCACTTTCGTGCCAAACCAGTCGTGCAACCGAGCAAAGAAAAACACTGGGAATAAACCATTGGCGATGCCGAACACTGCAAGAATATTGCCAATCCTTGGAGGGTCAAGTCCAAGTCCACCCATGTTCACTGGGGTAGCGTAAAACAGGGGAATTAGGGCACACAGGGAGGTGTCAAAGAGAGTCAGAGTCGTATAATTCAACGTCGCAATAAGAACGTGCGGAGTCATTAATGCGCTCAAAGGCAGGGGTTTAGAATCATCGGGGGAACCTTGAACGGTATCGGAACTTGATCTATCCACCTGCGGTGGCTGGGTACGTGCGAACATAAGAATGGTTCGACATCTGTTCCGAATCAGACTCCATAAAGATGTCGTCGTTGGCATAGCCTAAACATAGATGAGATGAATCAACGAAATAAGTGGGCTACTACTTTACCTCCTGTAAAAGCATATAAGTAACCACCCATGCTAATGCAGCAATCAATGCTGGACCAGCGCAAGCCAAAAAATAAGGATGTGTCTTCAGAAATGTCGACTGCCCAAAGAGTCTGGGAAAACGATCCGCCGGATGGGACAAATACCCGCCAATGAGAGGTCTAGCCGATCATTCAACGTAAGAACGGGTAGACAAAACAGCGTGTAAGACCCTACCCGAGCGTATTCGCAGTCATCCATGGAAGAGGAAGAAAACCAAACGCCTGAGCCACGTTGGTTGAATCTGTGATATCTATCATCATACTCCTGATGACACCAGTGTTGCCATTCAGCGCTCCACACAATGCGCGACTAAAAAAAAAACGTTAAAATCATGGTATTATCAACAAGCGTATGATGCTCGAACCTCATTATCAAGCCTCCAAAGGTCTTTGAAAGTCCAAATAGGAACATGGAAGCCGATAAGCCAAATAGACCAGTCAAAATGACTGGCTTTCGGCCAATATGATCAGAGAGGCGGTTCCATTGAAGGGCAGTAAGGGCTTGAGCTACGTAGAACACGGAATACTTGAAGGTGAAATCAGAAAACAACTATTTATAGCAAACACTCGGCGCTCACCATGATACCAACGAAATATCCTACCCTTGATTCATCGCCATGTGTCACCCCAACATCTCTGATCAGCTGAGAAACGAAGCGGGGCTCGTCGGAAAGTGTGAAATACGAACTCAGGTTGAGTTTACCTGAGGTGCAAATGGAGCAATTGCCCGAAGAGTTACAGGTTCAGTAAGCTGCAAGAGCAGTATAATGGAGAATTGGCGCCAGAGTAATGGAGTTTTGACTTTATGCTCCTCAGGCTGCAATAGAGGTGTCTCTTCGTCCACTTGGTGAGACTGGTGGGACATGGCCGCTGAAGAAGTCCATTCACTGTGGAAACGAGAAAATGGTACCCTATCTGGACGTGGTTAAGCCATCTGCCTATACACAATCCGTACCTACTAGTAGTTTATCTGTACATACTCAAAGTCTCAAACTAGACGTGGGAGAATGCCGGACGAACAGTATCATAGAAGCGATACGAGGTAAAGGTAAACATACCCAAACCATACTCTAGATATGACTACTAGTACTGACCGCCGAACCGCACATCCAAGCACAGATCTCCCTGCAAGGCAGCTGGCTTACACATAAAGGTACTCCATCGTCCAATCCAGAGTTTTAGCAAAATGCGTCAAAGCTACCGGTACCACGCTCGACACTGCTACACGTGTCTAAGTATTCGTTGCAAAGGTGGCTGCCAAGAGTGTTGCCAACAGTGTGCATTGGCAGTAGCTTTGACGCTATTCACAAAATTTGCGTGTACTCTTCGTACCGCTGCAAAGACTTGGTACTCGGGGGAAGATCCGAACGTAATCGTGTCCAACGGGTTGCGGCTGCTTACTATATAGACGCCGCTCCCCCTGAGTACGTGTGTGAGAAGAAGGCCCCCCTTAAGAACGTCGACAAGAGTACTAGTGCCAGTGATCAATCCAAGCCATCACAACACTCAAATCACCCAACCCTCCCAAAAACCCTTTCAATCTCCCTCCCAACCCTCCCAACTCCAACATCCACACCCGCCAAAACGCCAAAATCAACCACCCCAAGCTCAAAAACAACACCCAAATACCTAGGCGCAAAGATCTTCCACACCATCAAATGTCGCCTCAAAAGGGTGAGCCATGTGTCATCGCCCGCAAAAGCAATCTTTCCATGGGATTGTACCAGGGAAACGGAGGGCAAGGAAGAAGTTAGCACATACCTTTCTTCCCGCAGCGCTCAGCTGATGGATGATAGAATCATCCTCGTGGATGGAAGAACCCCCAAAGTTTTTCCCGGCATCTACAAAGGTAGGTAGAGACCCCGTGGTAAGGCCCTTGAGTCGCTGAAGAGTTGTCGTCAGTGGGTCTGAGTGCGCGTTAAATATGAACGACCGGTCGGGGTGAGCAGCAGTTAATTCGCGTGGCAGAGTTAAGATATATTGTGGTGGAAAGGTTAAGCAGGTTCTGGAGGTTGTTCTGCGATGAAATTGAACCGGATTGCGTCTATGACGAGCAAGACTGCCCTTTTGTGGGTTACGAGTGAAGTGTTGGTGTATGCACATCTATCTGGGAGTGCTGCCAACTAGGTGAACACATAACACCCATAGCAGAATACGAGAAATCATTGCATGAGGTCATACAACTCAAATTCGTCTGCAATCAGCAACTTCGGCAATGTCCATCGGCGTTTAAACGCAATTTGATCGAGCGTCGATAGAACTAGACACGAACGAATTCAAGGAGCGTGGGTCCTGTCGAATTTAGCATGCTGGGATACGCGGCGTTCGTGCGAATCCAAACACACTACACTCGACACGATCTACATGATAAGCATTCAGAAACCAGTGAGTTATCGACGTCGCCCAGCTTCCTGCGGCGTAGTCAGAACGGACATGCGAAATGGTACGCTCGGCTAACATTCTGTGATGGTTTATTTTCATGAATTAATACTCAGTAACAAAGTCTTGACCAAGTCCAGTTGGTGCCAAGATTCAAGAAATATATATAATACAGGAAGTAGCACAACCAGTTGCGAGTAAGGTAGTACATATGTCCAATATCAATGGCATCATCACACCCCACCCCTTTCAGCTTACAATCCACATGCCCAAACCTTTTCCCACTCTTGGCAACGTGTACAAAAGTGCACTGCAGAATCAGACACTACAACACGAACATCATCCAAGGAAATAATCCCCTGTCCAGTCTCCGTAGACGCTTGTATCTCCTTGGGCACGTCGTTGACCTTCATAATGGAAGCAGGGAACGTCACCAGGTCCGTGTGCAATTGTAATCCCGCAAGGTTATATGCAGGTCGATTGAATGGGAATTTGACACGCGGGAAAGCAAAAGAGACACTTTCAAGGTTCTTGAAAGAGGCCCATGGAACGGTCGACATGCACAAAGGTAGAAGGTAGTCTTGATATCCAATGTAACTGATAACCCGATTCATGGCATGTAAATTTGTATCTCTCTTTGGATCAGGGAGGATGATGAGGTTGGTGATGGACGCCAGGAAGGCTGATCCTGAGGCATGCGTTGCAATGCGCCATTGGCCAGTGCCCAATCCCGATAGCGTTAAAGTTTTTGTTCTCCACAGAGGTGGCGAACGTTCATGGTCGACGTTCTTGTCCATGCGCTTCCATACGTGCTTCACGGAGCGTCTCAGGAGTTTCATAGACGAATGGTCAATTGCAAGCGAAGGTGCACCCAGGAGCACCGGAGCCATGAGGCCGAGGTTCGACTCTGGTTCAGAGGTGGTGCTGCTGCTCACAGGAGCGTCCCTGGGACACCTGCAATCCCTTCCGATCCAAAGGTTCCGTATGCGAGGTAGGTATGCAAACTTCAAACGATGTTGTTCCCGAACGTATTGCTTCTGAATGCGGAGAGCCTCCACGAAAGCCGTTATATTGCGAGAGTTCAATAATACTGTGTACAGCATTTCGGGCAGTGCAACGCTCCTGGCAGCTTTGGAGACCAGACAGATTTTGAGAGCTGTTGAGTATGGATTCTTCGCATCATATTTTTCAGATTGCGCAAAAGTGGGTTGGGCAGCATATTTAAGGATGAGAAAGACGAGCTCAGTGGGAAGCTTTTCAAATGGAGTCTGTGGAATAGTCTCCATGACGGGTGAGTGATAAGGAAAACTGGTTTGAGGGAGCCCTCTTTTAAGATGTCATGAACAATAACAATGGCAGAACAAGTTTCACAGCAATGGCCAAAGGTGCGGTAAAGTATGTGCGGGACCACAAGCTATGGCCCAATGGTCCACATCAGAGTTATTATTCCTTCTAAGTTGCATAATGTGCTCTAGCTCTGTGGTTATTGCATGATACGAATGTGGCACAAACCCTTGAGAATCCATGTTCACAAACTCATTCACTGCATGGCACAACTCTTACGTAGAAGTTGAATTACTGCAGGGTAAATTTCACTGCTGCTTGATTAATGGAGCGACTACAAAATCCTAGTAAGGAAAGGACATCAACAATCATCACTGGAACGATGGATCCACCCGTCCAAATGATGCATGTCTTGTATGTATCGTCACTGACTCACTGAGGAGGGGCGTTTTCACAGCAAGAGTGTTTGAGGGTGGCATGTCGAATAGCGAGGATTGTGCCAAGGGGCCATGTCGTAGCGGACCGATCATCTGCGCCATTGTGATTCATGTCCCCGAAATTCCAGTACGCATATCCTGATTCTGTGATACTTACGCCTCGACCACAGGTCTCACGTAGAGCAAAAGCCACTGCGAACTGTAGGGTCCTATCGTATTCAAGCGGACAGCCGAGAACAAAGGTGAACACCGTGGAGAAACAGAAAAGGTGTTGAGCTCAAACTAAAAAAAACCGATTATAATTCATATTGGTAATTTGAATATCAAACGTACGGAGTGATATCCCAAGAGCACTGGTCACCCCAGCACATGGCAGATGACCTTCCCCGTGAATCACGAGTTTCAGACGATCAATAAGGACTGTTAAGCTCTTTGAGAGGTGGTCTTACATCGCTGACACCTGAAGGGCAAGCGAACCCTTTTGCGTATAGTGTGAGGAGTGCTACCCCCTGGACTTCCTAGGCGCACTTAGCTACATGATTGAGTGTGATAGTTTCATACAACTCGTCGAGCTTGAGCAACCAGAGATAACCAGGCTCTTGTGCATCAGCGAGAGATTCTCCATGAAAAAGTCCCACAGATTGACGGGAACGAGCGGTAAAGCGCAAAGGGGTGGGAAGCATAGAGTTTTGGTTGAATCGTAGGGTAGGTGGAACATGACGTAGATTATGTGGTCAACAATGACTGACACCGAGATCTACAAGCATTGCCAATTAGGTCCCAAACGGTCAAAGGAGGGCACAGTCGCCGCTCGATACACGGAGAATGGTCAGCTCTCAACCGTACTTCCCTCTCTCGACGGCGCGCCTGAACTACCAGCAACAGTGAAGAGAGGGTCTGTATCAAAGCTCTGCCTTTGAGTGCTGGATCGGTGTGCGAAATACGACGTTGAATAGGAGGAACGTGTCCCGGTATTTCTGTCGATTGAACCACGCTGTGTTAGTTCGAAGAAATCTGTTCACATGGAGTATGTTGTGAGTGTCGAATACTATTCAATGAAGATAGCTCACCTCTACACAAAATAACACTAGTAGCGGGGAAGCTTGACCTCGCGGAGATCCGCATGGCCCTTTTCATGCGAGTGACGATGTTGGAGAGCCTGACAAAGGTCGAGGTTAGATAGCAGATGATCATGGTGCTCCGGGAGATGAAGGTCGAGCGCGGAGCAGAAGAGGAAATGGCATGGTTAATACCAGGTATGATGTTTTCGATGTAGCCACATAGAACCGCGTGGGCAAAGTTGGAGAGCGTTGCAGCTAACCAAGGGGACGTTGGTCAAGCACCAACTGAAAGTCTTTATGGCAGTGTTCCATCGACCATTGGAAATAGAGACACGCATATAATGGCCAGTGGGGTGCGATTAGATGGAATGGGAAGGTTCGTGCAAGCGATAACTACATGTATGAATGTGAGAAATGGGAAATCGATATGAGGTGCAGTGCTTGATCGAATGCCAATGCACGACCGCCTTAAGGAGAGACAAGTGGTTTGAGAAAAAGAGTAAGTAGCACGAGCCTCATTTATAATTATGAGGGAATGAAGCTAATTTATAACCGTGAATTCATGACAGTGTGACATGTAAACTGAGCGTCGAAGGCTGCATGGGCAGTGGTCGAACGGCGAAGCTGGTCGTTCCAGGTGTACCAGAATACGCGTCCCGACAAATTCGCTTAAGCTTAGGTAGTGTGGCACAGCGTGCACTGCCCTTAGTGAATTGCCAATTTGCGATGCTACTTTAACGTACATGACACTGCTTGCCATGCCACAAACACCAGGCAAACCAGGCCTAGCCTCATTGTACACGTAAGTACTGCCTTGAGATGACGCCCGTCAGTAAAATACAAATAATGGACAGGATGCACGATACACACCGTAATATCTCCGCCCTCCAGTAATGCGCGTACTACTCTGCGTCTTCCTCGTATACCTCGTTGTAGTAATCCGAGCTGCACCTACTACAAATTCTACTGCTACTACTAGCGACAGTTCTGAAAGCCCATTATTCACGACCAGAACCCTATGGAACATCGTCACCAGTTGCATTATCACCCTATTCGCATGCATCTATAGTGCTATTCACCCCAATATTCCGAGTCCTCAGGACAGCCCCGTTCTTATCCTATGGCGACGACTTGGTATCATGATAATGGCACTCATTTTTCCAGAACTGATCATCGCATGGGCTATGCGCCAGTGGTTCAGCGCTCGTCAGGTTACCAAAGAGTTCAAGGAATCAGGGTTTTTCAATGTTCCTCAACCGCAGGAGCAGTCGGAAAGTGAGTCGTGCTTTCTGAAATTGGATATCTTCCTCTGACAGCTCACCATCCACGTCCTTAGATAATGGGTCCATCGAAGCAACTCCAGAGCAATATTTTGAAGGTGAACTCGACCTTCTATCTTGCACTCCGAATACCTTTCCTCATGGCTCGCCTGCTTCTCAAGATCACGATAGCACCCGGCTTCTCGTAGCGCAACCTGGAGGTGAGCCTTCTGTACTGGTGTTTCTTCTGCAAGTTCATAGTACTTCAGTGTCCACTTCAAGATATGGGGGAACTCGTGCTCTTGCGAAGCCATTCAAAAAGATGTTCA
This sequence comes from Suillus lakei, assembly GCA_016628065.1. Classification (NCBI taxonomy): domain Eukaryota; kingdom Fungi; phylum Basidiomycota; class Agaricomycetes; order Boletales; family Suillaceae; genus Suillus; species Suillus lakei. The sequence continues at coordinate 43,388 of JABBWA010000101.1, forward strand.
AGGCTTATGTTTCAAAGCAATCTGAGGGTAGGCCCGATTCGTGCTCTCAAACCATATGCTATGTTTTCCTCATGTTCATCCTTAGATTATACGTGGACTCAGACGCACAGCTTCTTTGTGCTGATGGGTGGTTTCATGCTTTACGATGTAGACGGGAAACCCTACCACACACTACAGCCTGACCAGGTTCTTACGCTAATACGTAAAGGGTGTATTAAAGCCCCTATCCTAACGGCAAAATGGATCCGCGACCGAAGCAAAGGGAATGTCATATCGAAGGGATTGATCATGCTTCAGGTGGCCTGGTTTATTCTTCAGCTCATCACCCGCGCCATCTATCACCTCGAAACCACCCTACTTGAAGTGGGGACGCTTGCCTTTGCGGTTCTCAATTTCCTGACCTATGCTGTGTGGTGGAATAAGCCTCTGGATGTCCAATGTCCGCATCCGGTGTACTGGAAGTCGACCAAGTCAAAGCCAGGGGATCACATTGATGAGTATGTCTGCGCCTCAATCAAATCTTACCACTGCTGATTATGTCTGCCTTAGTGTCCCAAGAAGAAATCCCTTCAGTGGATTTGAGGCACTGATTCCATTCCACCCACTTGTCGAACTGATAGGCCGGCGTGACATTCCCACATCTCGAAAGCTCCGAGTTCCAACATTCGATGGCAGCATCGAACTAGGAGAATTGGATACCATGGCTCTTACGTTTGCTGGATTGCTTATAGCAACCATCTTTGGCGGCATCCATTGCATGGCTTGGTTTTTTGCCTTTCCCGCATATCAGGAACAGGTCCTATGGCGCATGAGTGCCGTCGCTATAACTTGCACACCCTGGCTTGGTTTCCTCTCTGCTGTGTTTGAAATACTGGACTGGGTACCAGATGCGCTGGTAACCTTTTTTTTAGTACCATGTGCCATGTTGTACATCGCAGCGCGTGCCATCCTCTTGGTACTCATGTTCACCACTTTACGCAATCTTCCTCCTGACGCATACAAAGCACTGTCGTGGACTACGTTGGTGCCCCACTTGTAGATCTTGCTTATGGTACTTGTTTTCATACTTTTGTAATCATATTCACGCAGTGTCCTGGTAATAGACGATGGACTCATTGGATTGTTTCGAGAACCAAGTGGAATACTTAGAGGAGGACGCGATCACATGACCTGCATGTGTGACGCGAATCGTACAACCAAAGTCTTGCTTGAGTTCAACTGCTCTCAATGAACCCGACATGGACGGCGGCGAAATCGGGGCTGTTGGGACGCTGCTGCTGGTGCAAACGGTCGATGAATGGGCAGGTTGCAAACATTCCCGATCGACAGGAGACAGTTACCCTTGGGCGTGACCTAACGTGCAGTATCCGACTCTGGCGCGCTCACTAGCTTAGTTGTGCATACGACATCGACTCTTTTCTTCAGGCGCCGGCATTGCAAACATTCCCGATCGACAGGAAACATTTACCTTTGGACGTGACCTAACATGCAGTGTCCGACTCTTTTCGCCAGAGATCAATGCTCTGCATGCAAAAATTGTATTTCAGGAGAAAGGTATAAGGCCGACTATGAGTCCGATAGGGAATTGCGAGCAAAACGCAAGGTGGACGGATTAAGAAGTTTAGTGGGCAATATACAGGAGACGGAACAAGTCTTTTGAGACGTGGTTGTTGTAGAGGCTTTTCTGTCGTTCTGGGAGCGGGGATCTCGCTATAGAATTCGCTATCGCTATGAGTGTACATGGAGGGTATATATATGTTTGAAATACTCGACTAGGCCGAAACGAGCGTGAAGAGCATATGGTGCGGTGAAAATACTTTGGTGAAGGATGGGTATCGTGAACGCTGAGCACAAGGTAAAATAACGAGAGTGAATGAAAGGAGAAGGTAGAGAATGTATCCACGTAATTCGGATGCGAAGAGTTGCGCTCTTCGCATCAATGAATCACGTGGCTGACATTTTGAAAGCAAAGTTCTAACGTCGTTGATTTTAAAGTATATGGTCGGTGCGCAAAGGATATATCATCCTTACATCACCTCCCCACTTTGAATATCGACCGCCCTCGGTCGATCTGCCAACTAATAAACTGAAAAAAATCGTAGTGTAGTAAGGTAGAACAGAAAAGAGAGGAAAATAGAGAGTGAGAGAAAAAAAATAAAAATGGACGCATCTATGTGTGCTCTTCGTCATCTCCTGTAAGTGTTTGAGGGTTGATAAATTGCGTGACTTCGATGGAAGTCGGAGAGCGAGGGTGATAAGGAATAATTCGAAACACCGCAAACTTCAGCCTTGAGACTGTGCCGTCGAGTTCTGTGAGGCGGTATGATCCTCCTTGCGAGCGGGAGACAACAACCATAGGTCCGAAATATCTTGGTTTGCATTTGGCGTTTGACGCGGCCTCGATTTTCTTATTTAAGACCAATACTAAGTCTCCGGTTTGGAATGCGTAGTCGTGGATGGTGTTAGCGAAACGGGCCTCGAAGTTGTGGATTGAAGTGAAACGACTCTTAAGTACCCGAGTGTGAATTTCCATCAAGTCATCGTCACGTTTGGCTAGCTGGCGAGCTCGAATGGCTAATAACTCTGCAGAAGAGAGTTGGGACGCGATGTCGGGGAGGAGGAAAGTTGCTTTGGTGATATCAAAGGGTAAGAGGGGTTCAATGCCGTGCGCCATAAAAAAAGGAGTGTGACCTGTTGATTTGCGAGTGGTGACTCGGTCAGCCCAAAAGACGTGATGAGCTAAGTTAGGCCAGTCTGAAATGTCGCCGTTGCAAGCTTTCACGAGTGAGTCTCGAATGGTGCGGTGTGAACATTCAACGACTCCGTTAGCCTTTGAGTTGTAGGCTGAAATGCGAATGTGACGGATGTGGTACTTTTGCGCGAGCCAATCAAGTGCTGCGATGAAGGGCGTGCCATTGTCGGTGATGATTTCCGCAATGCCTCCCCATCTGCAAAGGATCTCCTCGAAAAGAAATGCGCCCAAGGTGCGTCCAGTCTCTTTCCTCAACATTCTGAACTCCGGCCAATTGGATAATGAGCAGCGCGCCTGCACAATATAGGAAAAGCCGTGGGATGCGGGCATATGCATGGTATCTGTGAAAGCCTTGCGGAAGAGGGGAGCGGGAACAGAGACGGTAGGTGGGATAACGACTTTTTCAGTGGAACGGGTTTGACATTGATGACATGTCTTGATATACCATGCGACATCTTTCTCCAACGAAGGCCACCAAAATCTGTCAGCAATGGTGCGTCGAGTAGCGTAAATGCCCTTATGCCCGAGTTGATCGTGAGTTTGCTGAAGGATGCGACTGTGATCTGAAGGAAGTACGACCAGCTGGTGTCGTTGTGAGGAGTTTTTGCGCCACAGACGCTTATGATGAAGGAAGAATTGGAAGGAGCATTTGATGAATCGAGGGCGAAGGGAAGGTGGAATGTTAGAAGGAATGGCTAGGGTCTGAAGGTAAGAATGGATCGCTAAAAGTTCTTGATCGCGTCGAGCTGTGTGTGCGTCTAGTGGAATCTGGAGGTCAGGAGGGGTTTGAGTTTCTGCGATGGTGAGAATAGATCTTGTTTCCATCGTTTTGCCGTACACAAGCGCTGGGTCTTCTCCCACCCACGCGCTGCATCCCAAAACATCATCTAACCATTCTTCTACATCCTCAGAGGTTTCGTCTTGTTCGTCCTCATCTTCTGGGGCTATAGGTCGTCGTGAGAGACCGTCAGGCGCAAGATGTTTGGCACCTGGTACGTGTCGGAGTTTGAAGTGAAACAATGCAATACCTGCTAACCAACGATTCATAGCGGCATTTGGTTGGATATCTGGATTATGAAGCATGCCTTTGAGGTATTTGGCGTCTACCTCAACTGTGAATGTTTTGAGGCCGATTAACCATACTTTAGCTGCTCGCAACACTCGGAACAACCCATATAACTCGATCTTAGCTTGGGAGTACCTCGACTCGTGCTCGTTCCAAGTAATTGACCCAAAACGCGATGGGTAGCGCTTGCCGTTGGAGTTTTGAAAAAGTATCCACCCACACGCAATGTGAGAGGAATCCACGGCCAGAATGACTTTGTCTCCTGAAGCATAATCTATAGGACGGATTGCTGAAGATGAAGTGATCGCGGCTTTGATAGCATCCATTGCTTGCTGCGCTTTAATGGACCAAACGAACGGAGCGTTTGTCCGGGTTAGGAGAGTGAGTAGTCATGAAAGGAGTGCATAGTCTTTAATCCAGTTTCGCACAGTACCTGCAGTACCGAGAAATCCGCACACTTCGGTACGAGTTGAGCAGGAAGGCCAGTGAGTTATTTTAGCGACCTTAGAATGATCTGGGACTCGACCCTCGTACGTGCATAGTTGCCCGACTACGAGTACTTCCGGAACGCAAAGGTATAACTTTTTAGCTGATACTGTAGCTCCCGCGTGTCGGAGACGATGGAGGACGCGATTCGCATCGAGGCAATGCATCCAGACGAACTTGCGAATTCCTGGATTCTCGGGGATTACTTCGTAAGTACCATCAAGGCGCTCATAACGAGTCCGAGGCCCAAGAACATTGACGTCGTCCTGAAAGTTTGGGGCTATCTCCGTCTCTGCTTGTAGGATGAACGCAACATCGTTCTGGAAAACTGCGGGGGAGTCCGTCCACCCTTGGGGTAGGACCGTGAGTCGAAAGGTTCCAAGTGGCGTTTGAAACGTAGTAATGTCGCGAGATTCCTCTGCTAAGGCTCGATGGTCGAATCCGACGAATAGGTCCATCATTGAATAAATTGCGCGTCCTGCACATTGTTCTGCGAAAAGTTCGACGTAAGGCATTGTTGCTGCATCCTTGATGGTGACCGAGTTAAGCTGCTGAAGATCGTGAACAATACGAACGGCTCCGCTCTTCTTTGCGACACAAAACCAACGAGATTGGTACGACGAATTGGATGCTTCGTAGACGCCAGAAGATATTTTCGACTTAATAAGAGTGATGACTTCTTCTTTAATGCCAGGAGGGATGGGAGGTTGACGGTGGACCCAAGGAGTGTGTTCTATAGTAGGAATTACGACGGGGGGAAAATAATCATCGCGAAAGCGCCCTTTTTCTGACTCGTCCCATGCAAGTGCAAACTCATTGTTCATCAGAACATGAGCGGCGAGTTTTCGTTCTTCAGGAAGGAGGAATTCGTTTTTGAAAACTCCGAGCTCGTCCATTCATTCTTGGGTAAGACGGGTGCCGGGTATGAATGCTGGGGGCATGGGAGAAAGGGATGGTAAGGAGGCGAGAGGGTCTTCTGGAAAACGACGGATGATCCACGCGTGTGCTGGCATCGTCGTTGCCACCGGTTTTACCTTGTTCGCGACCTTCTTATAGGCGAAGGTGCGACGGACTGGGTCAATGTTGAAGTGGGATTGGAGGAGGAACTCAGCGAAGGATGAGAAGACGAGACGGGATGTAGGGATAGGCGCAATTAGACGAGTTGTAGATAGGTAATATGAGGAGGTGGTTGAAGAGATAATGGGGGGGATAGCATGATAGATATCGGTAGAACCTGTCAGCAGGATATTCAGGACTTGTTGCGGGTTTGGCAGTGAATTAACGCCTTCAAGTTTGGCGTTGATCTTCATGCCGAGATTTGCGCAATACTGGTCATTGGCTCTCTCGATCTTGTTCTCTCGGATACGCTGTGTTGGGGAACCAGTGATAACGTCACCAAATGATTTAATGGCATGATGGATGTCGGTAGGAGCTTGTCGGTATAGAGGGCGGAAAGGGAATAATGGGGGAGAATACTGAGGCGGTCAGTGCAAGGGATGGGTGGGCCCAGGGACGAGGAGTCGTTTTGACGGTTCGTGTGTTGTTGGGATCCTGTGGGTCATGAACTGAAACGTGCACACTATCAGTATCCTCGGCTTTTGAAAGTCGAACGAGACGCTGCCAGGGTCGTCCTAAGAGCAAACGGTAAGGAGCCTCTGGTACTACATAGGCGTGCGCCCAAGTCTTGATGCCCTCTACATCTATTTCTAACATCTCCAAGCATCCGGCCATCTCCTGCGAGCCTCCATTTGCGGTCTGCATGCGCATCCGCACATTTTGATTGATAGGTGCGTTGGTCTTCTGCCAGACGTCTTGTCGAATGACGACGATCTCGGATCCTTCGTCCAGCAGCGCCAATTCTGAATGAGATCCATTCAGCATGACGCGGATCTCTCTCAAGGGCGTTGCATGTTCGATTTGGAGTGGAGGGGAATTGGTTGTGCTGGTTGCGGAGGCATTGGTTGAGAGTGTCGTCGTGAGTGTGGGTACTCTGTGAGTGCGCGAATGTTCAACAGCTTCCTTCCTTAGATCCAGGGCTGATGGATAAGAGATCGGATATCGTTATATGCTGGATGGGTGTGTTGAGGATGGCCTTGTAGAGTCGTTTGGCGGCATTCGGTGAGGTAGCTTTCGATTCGTACCTAAATGCTGGCTCCTTCTTTGCCTCGATGATGGCAGGTTTGGTAGAGTCGGAAGGAGCGGGAATCGAAACAGACTGTGAAAGGGGAGGAGTGGGAATCGAGACAGATCGTGCAGGGAATTGAGACAGAGCCTTTTTCCGAATGACTCGCAGCCTTAGACTTAGGATCGGGTAACGGCGAGTGCTTCAACCGTTGGTTCGTCTTCCTCGTCTTCGACAGTCATAATGACTGCATGATTAGCCGTGACAGGCTCGCACTGAAGGAAGTATGATTCAGTAATGAACGCCGTACTGGGAATGTCAGTTGGATTGGGCTGCTGAGTTAGGCTCTCTTCGAGGGTTTTCAAGAATGATTGAGTTGGACCCTGTTGCAGGTGTTGAAGGTTGTGCCGAGGCGTATCGGGCATCAATGACTTGCTTGAAAGTCTCTTCTCCGAAGCGTCGTATGCGTGAATGATCTGGGTACACAAAATAAGATCCATCTCGTATGATCCTTCCCGCCCAGTAAATATTCTCCCAGCTGTGGAACAAGTCCGCATGACGTGGGGCCCTCCACAGAAGAAGCACTTTGCACTGGACGGATTATTGGGTGAGGACGAGATGGGAGGAAGGGGAAGATACGGTAGCGTATTCTGCGCTGGGAGTGGTGCGTTGACGAGCTGGCGAGATTTGGGAGGTGCCCAGGCTTGCGCGGCTGCTGGGGCTAAACAAACGAGTCTGGTGTAGCAACCCGAATATGCGACATCACCAATGTCAAGGCCGTGCATCTTACGAGCTAGTGCTTCAACCTCGTCAATGGTATTGGGTGGAGTAGGAGAATGAGGTGTGAATACTACTCGCTTGGTTTGTACTTCTCGTCGTACATCCTTCCGTTCGTCTTCTTCGTCTGAGTCCCATGTCTGGCGCGAAGGTCTAGTTTTTGTGACGCGAGCTTCTCTAATCGTCTTGATGCGAGATGCTATGGGTTCGTTGAGATCTGCGTCGAACGCGTCATCCGAAAGTACGAAACGTCCAGCTTCTACAACTTTCTCGAAATTGGTTGCTTCTTTGCGAGAGTAGTTAGCTTCCGTGTGTTGTAGTCGTTGGGTTATGGCGAGTCGTACAGACTGGGGAAGTCCCTGCCAAAAGTAGCGGTCTCGTTCGCGTTCCGAGATTTTTGAGTTAGCTACTAGCCATACAGCTATGGGGCGGAACTGTCGGTAGTACTGTACCAGTTCCGTTTCCGTAGAGACATCAGACTCAGCCAAATTGAGAATAACGCGCTCGAGATCGCGAATAGTATATCTTGCTCCCTTCGCAGCTCCTGGGTACTGCCCGATGATGTTTGCTTTGAGAGTGCCGAAATCCTTGCTTTCGTATCCTGTAAGCGTGACCCAGAATCTTTTAGTTTCGAGGTTAACGTATCGGACTACCATTTTGCATTTGTCCGCGTCAGTGAGTCCGCAAGACGAAGCTAAGTCTTCAAATAACTCTAAGAACTCTAACAGCTCTGACGTTTCGCCGTTAAAGGACGGAGCCTTGCTAGAGCCAGGGCCAGGCATGGCGGATATCCCCTTGTTCGTTGACATGGTGGGCGCGACTATCGACGAAGGTGGGTTTTGAGTGGAATTGGTGGTACTAGAAACCTGGGGGTGTGTGGGTACCAATTGAGGAGGTACGACAGGTGGATTTATTGCTAGGGCTACAGGAAGTGGCTGAGCAATAGTGCTTGTCGAAACGTTTTGGATGGAAGGTGCTGCCTTTCGAGGAAGAAATTCAGGTTTGGGAATGGGCGGTGGGAGTGTAGTAGCAGGATGGGATGTTTGGGTGGTTGCACCTTCGGTTGGAAAACGAGGGTGTGTAGGTGTCTCTGGCTCGAACACAGCCGGCCTAAGGACGAATTGCGAGGGAGCAGGAAGAAGGGGAAAAAGGGGATCTGAATGGGGTGGAGGATTTATGGTATCGTCTGAGAGAGAGGATTCAGTGGGTTCTTCGGACGTGTCTTGTGTTCGTTCGGCGCGAACTGGGGTGAAAGGCTTAATGAATGGTCCTGGAGGGAAGTTTGGTGCGCTGGAGGTGGACGAGTTAGCAGGAGCGTTGAAGGTGTTTGCACGACTTCGGTGCTTCTTCTGCGAGGGGAGTTTCTTTGGAGGGGCCAGCGCAGGTGGCTCGTCTCGTTGTTCAAGGCGTCTCTGCGCGTTGGGGTGATAATATTTTGTAATGATTGGAGGAATGGATGGTCAGAAGACCGGGATCTAAGAAGAAGACGGATCAGCGGATCAGTTAATAGATCGATGATCGGACTCGTGTGCAAGGGTAGCTCGAAAGCAATTCCCTCGCGGTGGGCTCCAAATATATAAGGCCGACTATGAGTCCGATAGGGAATTGCGAGCAAAACGCAAGGTGGACGGATTAAGAAGTTTTAGTAGGCAATATACAGGAGACGGAACAAGTCTTTTGAGACGTGGTTGTTGTAGAGGCTTTTCTGTCGTTCTGGGAGCGGGGATCTCGCTATAGAATTCGCTATTGCTATGAGTGTACATGGAGGGTATATATATGTTTGAAATACTCGACTAGGCCGAAACGAGCGTGAAGAGCATATGGTGCGGTGAAAATACTTCGGTGAAGGATGGGTATCGTGAACGCTGAGCACAAGGTAAAATAACGAGAGTGAATGAAAGGAGAAGGTAGAGAATGTATCCACGTAATTCGGATGCGAAGAGTTGCGCTCTTCGCATCAATGAATCACGTGGCTGACGTTTTGAAAGCAAAGTTCTAACGTCGTCGATTTTAAAGTATATGGTCGGTGCGCAAAGGATATATCATCCTTACAACTGGACACGAATGCATCAGAGAACTTGGGAGCGCGTAGGGGTCTTGATGGGTCTTGAAGCTTGACACTGGCTGACCGACGGTTGTGGCATTTAGACCTGATGATAACTGGCATGTGTTCTGTACGACAACTTGAACACCTCTTGAGATTCTTGTTCGCACTGCGTAATGCATGAATTTCCGTGAAATTGGAACTGACGTTGGCCACACGATGCCACGTCGATTGACCTTGTGTTTTTTCGGACTCATGATGTCACTCATCACTATGTGGCATTCCATGAAGTGCCCAATGTTATTGGAACCGAATACTTACATAACTTGAACCTGCTGCAAGTTTCCACTATTCGTCACCAATGGGCATCTCCACTTCTGGGATGAAGATGAAGACTTGGCCGAGATCTTTCCAGTACTACCAAAGCCCTCACAACAAATGATCGAACGCAATTGGTCTCCAGGAACATTGTGTCTAGTTCCCTACTCAACAAACCTCGACGTATTCATAGACCCAGCTCAAAACCTGATCATTGTACTAGTTCCTACTCCAAGTTCTCAATTTCACCTCCTTCATTGCGTCTGGCCTCATGCTATGGAAAGGTTTCGGGCTTCTCTTGAACAATCGTCCGTCAGGTAGCCTATATATAATTCTCGTATAATTCGGCATTCAATTCAAAACCATCTTCATATCTGCGCGTCCGACACTGATTACTGGATGTTAATTCCTCGCACACCTACAGTGGCTCGATGGAACCAGCGTTCTACCGTGGCGACATTCTTTTCCTCACCAACCTCGCATGTGAACACTACCATACAGGCGACATCACAGTGTATAAGATCCCCAGAGCCAACATCCCAACCATGCACCGCGTCATGGAGACCAGGGACATCTTCACCCCATTGTCAATTCGACGGAGAAGCGCATCATCAATAAGAGGTGAGTTTGCTACCCTTTCTCCGATGTGGTTTGCCGCAGTAGCGCAGGAAAGACATTTGATGAGAACTCACCACGACCGACCTGAGCAGACTTACAAAGCTCAACATCCCACCTGGAGAACATCAACTGATGCTTACGAAAGGCGATAATAATCATGTTGATGATATTGACCTCTACCAGGGCCTTGAATGGCTTGAAGGTTGACCTTCAAAGAGCACGATGAGAAGAAAATAACACGACGATACATGCCCGCGAACTTTGCAAACGATGTCTTCGCTGTGCTGGTCGCATGTCGTTATGTGTCTTGTAATTTTGAATACATCTTCAGGTATCTTACTCGTGCCTTGAATTTATTATCTTTTAATCCTCCAACCACGCCTCCAATCAACTCACATTCCACCCTCAAGTTCCTGCCATATATCGGCTACATCATGGTCGTGGCATGGTAAACCTCTTTTCACTGTCCTGATTGAATACACGTGCACCACAGTGCCGCATCCTTCGGACTTCCCGCATTCATTTTTCATCTCGTTCATGCTATACAGTTCCACCGCAACAGGAATGCCTACTCCATGAGTCATGACCAGGTATTACATACGGGTATATATCGTGCACGAAGGACCAGCTAATTCTGGCCATCGATCCTTTACATGAGACGAGACGTCTTCACAATCTCGAGCATCATGCCCAGAGCGATTAAACCAAAGCTCTGAGCTCCAAACATGCTCGGATCTTCCTTTAGGTTATCTTCTGCTACACACCACGCCGCCCAAGAGCGCTTGAACGTTTCTGCCATCACTCGCTGTTCCGACTCTTCGAGTTGTTCGCGGAAGGTCCAATCCTCATCATCTTCTTCCTCGTCCGTTTCTGTCTCCGGTGTACCCGGGACTTCATCTTCATCCTCATCTGTTTCCGTCTCTGGTGTCTCCGGATCCTCCTCATACATTTCTGTCTTCGGTGTCCTCTGGTCCTCCTCGTACGTTTCTACCTCTGGTGTCCCTGGGTCCTCCCCCTGTAGTTCTTCCCTGACCCTACGGACGAGCTCATGCGTCTGAAAATATCGTTAAGGAACCCGTGACGCAGACTTGGATGTCACGCTGACCTGCAAGTTCATCGCAGTGACTGCATTCCGCCGACGATGATGGTCGGACCAACTCGCCATGATGGTTCCGCTCACCAGTTCGGCCTCGGAGACGTGAATATTCTTGATCTTCGAAATTGTGTGCGCTTGCCCGACAATCAGTAGCTGATCGCAATATGCATTGAGTAGATATGTCATCTCCTCCATCAACTCTTCACTCGGATCGGTCAATCCTGGAAGGCCAAGATGACGGAGGTCTACGTAAGAGAGCGCGGCCTCCACAGTGGCTCCGTCGGATGGAGAGTAATTCCCGTTCCATGCAGTGGGTATCCCCCTCTTTATTGGTACCCGACGGAAGAGTTGACCGAGCAGCTTTTGGCTATTGTAGTACTGCCCACTGGTGATATTAGCGCCTTCTTTGGCAAGAAAATCTGGCCTAGCTTGAGTCCTCCGAAGCCATGGTAAGGTTCTGAAGTTGACAGGAGTGCCACTCTTCGGAAAATCGAGCGCCTGTGAGGCAAACTTCGCAAGCTGAATGCATTCTGTGCAATTTGGAGTCTTCAGGTCAGAAAACCTGAGATGACTTATGGCGATGGGACCAATGAGATCGGCCTGGATCTATATTTTACAGTTCATCTTGCAGCCATTTAAACTTGAAGTTAGGATGTGACTCACATAGTCAATTACGAAGTCCGCGACATCGGAAATACCACACGCATTTGGTATCGATCTGATGGCCACTGCTGGATATTCTCCGGGTTCGAAGAGCTTCGTCGGTAGCAGTCTCGGCTGCGGAATGCTCAAACATGAATGGATGTATCGAAATTTTTGAGCTTACATCAAGAATTAGGTTGAAGATATCGCCATCAAGATCACCTCCACCCAGGCATGATGCAAGCGCTCGCTCGCCCCTGTTGGCAGTTTAATTCAGCGTGCCTTTGTCCCGAATCATTAACAAAACTTACTCGCAAGAAAAAACGACGACATTCTTCAGATGTTCCAATTCTGGCCGTTGTACGGCCGTCACAACCTGCAGGTCGCCTGGGTGAATTTGTGGGCTGCGCGTTATAGCAACCTTGCCCGTGATGGACTGAACAAAGCCCGTCCTTTCATTAAACACGGTTGCGTATATTTCTCCCTCCCTCAGGCAGCCCCATTCATCGGAAACGCCAAGCAAGGTATATGAACCTGGCACTGCTATGTGCGCACGGTACTTTAGTTCCCGCAGGATGTACGTCTCGACGCACTGCAGGGAGTTTTCTATGAGCTTGCTGGTCCACAAAGACGGGTCATCCTCCGCGTCTCCAATTTCCAGTTGTAAAATGGATGATAGATTTGTGAAGAGAGATGGTAGGTGGAAAGATGCCCCAAGTCCGTGTTGCTGGATAACTTTTGAGGCATCTGTGCACGACAATCGGACGGATTGAGCTTTGCAGATGTCATCGTCCTGCAGTTCGATTATTCTTTGGGTGTCCACACCCAAGAACTCCATAAGAGAGATGAGTGGACGATTGAGGAACACCGGTATTGGTTCTGCTGATGTCGATTGGACGTCGAAAGTGAGATTCTCTCGTGCATCAAACTTTATCTGCGACGGACGAAAGCGGACGAGCTTTCCTTGAATGGTGGGATCTTGGACGACCATGCCTTTGGCCCCGCCAAGTCGAAATTGGAAGGCCGATGGAACATGTCGTAGCTTCGCAGATCGCTTTTTGCCCCTCTGCATAGACCTCCATATGTCCCTGGCAAGCTCAATTGATATGGAGCTGCACCCGTCTGTCATAAGCCCCCCAGAAGGCGAATGTCTGTCAGGACAACAAAAATCTACTTCTTCGGGAAGAAGTGTGATAGATGGATCAGTGCCGGAGAAAGCTTGAGACCACCTTGCAGCCAAACGAGCTGGTTGTCTGTGAAGTTTGGAGAAATCGCCCTAATATTTGCATTCAGTTGACGAGATAAACGAGGGTCAATGGCGGCTCACCAGGTTGTCCCGGATCGATTGTGCATTCAACAGTTTTCCATCCTCATCCTCGAATGGTGTCACAAACCACACTGAATGTTCTTTCAGACCGCTCATGGAATATCCCAAGAACTGGAACTGGCGTCCAGCGACGCGACAGCCATTGAGGAGGATATTGCGATATCGCACCCCCAAAAGGTCTATAATGGAGCAATCGGCTTCCCGATGAAGCTTCGATCCATTCTCGTCCTGGAAACAAACACGCAGGAAGCACTCGGGATGTCCATAGCGGCGCAAGACGCTATTGGACTGGTCTGGGAAAGGACCCTCTAGGATATACCGTGTCGGCGTTAGGACTGAGATGGTAGGATAGGTATACCCCGCCTTGTGGTGGCGGAGCTAGAAGAGGACGGGGTTTTTGATGCTCTCTGATAAATTCTTGCGTAACTCGGCGAAGAAGAGAAGGCAAACTTTCTTGGCTGGATTTCCGCTGTGCTCGGCCTTTGCGACGTTTTGTACGACTCGCACTGCGTCCTGCAAGCTCCGTGGCAAAGGACCGAAATATTTCAGGCGCATCGTCGCCATGTTCAGCTTGCAACGATAGGATGACCTCCTTCAGCGAAAGTATGTCCACCGCACTCAAAACAGAATCCGCAACGGTCTTTTCTACTTCGAAGCCAAGCTCGTATTGGATCTGAGAGAGTGACTCGTGAAGCTTCTCAACAGATGTACTGTTCGAGATGTGATCACGAATCCGGATATGGTGTTGGGTAGAGTAGCGCAGATGGAGACGATGGCGGCATGCGTAAGCGAACCTATCTGCGTCTGACTGGTTGCTAAATGCCAGCATCAGGCTATGGCAGCCCGGAGGCATGTCATCATTACGCCCCAAGCCCACCACACGGCTAGTGTCCTCCAATATGTTATTAACCAAGGTGTATACAGGGGGCTCATCAGCACGAACGAACACAACAGTGGTGTCTTCATTCCGGTTACCAATCAGTGTTGCGATATTGTGAGGCGCATAAGATGCGGTGATAACTCGGGTTGGGTGTCCAAAAATCCCCCCAAAATCAAAACCAAGGCCAAGGCCAGAGGAGTTGTCATATGTGTTTTGCTGAGGCTTGAAAGTGAAGCGTACCTGCCTCTGTTCCGGATCACAGATGACATGAGCTGTGCCAGGAGGGGAGACTTGTGAAGAAAAAGATCCGTCGCGGAGGAAGCGGCCGAACGAGTAGCGAAGAAGCTGGAGAGACTGTTTTCCCCTGAGAAGCCTTTCCTGCTCCTCTCGCAACTGGATTGGGTCACGCCATGGAACGTTGTTCAACTTCTCAATACGGGTCTCGTGGATCGCATGCGTGCTCCTGCTGAGGAGGATTGGTCGGCCTTTGACGACAATCCCTGCGCCACCATGAGCACGCAAGAGAGTGACCCCAGCACCCTCTGTTGGCAATGCGAGGGTGCCTTGCTGTCCGTTAGGGTCGGACTCGTCCGAGAGGTGGATTTCAAAATTCAGAAGAGGACTGGTTTGGAAGGGGGGCTTGTGAAGTATTTTGGCGAACGCAGTTGTCAAGTCATCTGTGGTAACTGCTAGAGCGATGTTGCGCAAGGAAATTTCCATCTATCCAGTTTAATGTCAAATACACTTTTGGATCGTGAAAGGGTCACTCACATTGTATGACTGTTGGTTGGTACCAGCGAGACACACGATTGCGTCGGCACTTAAATATGAGCTGAGTTTTGATCATGGATAAATGCCAACAGAAGCTAGATTAGAAGATATCCACCAATGCGGAGGGAATACTATGGCACGAGATCATGATACTGCGCACCCTTTCCCTTTCCTAACAATTACTCAGTATCAGGCGCCGTACCAAGCTATCGGGTTGGAGTGGAAGGCAGATGAAACACCGCTTCTTCTCCCCAGCGGTGCTCTCCGTCTGCTATCATAGTCTAAACGGCTGCAATAATGGGACCTGGATCGTGATGTTCAACCCCCAGATCCAGTTAATTGCGAGTTTCTCCCGCGCTCTATCGTCACTGGCGTAGTCTTGTCTAACCTGAACATCCCTCCTTTGAGCAGCGACGATCAGTTCTATCTTTAGTCTCGTCTCGCCATCCTGGTATGGTTCGCCTCACGCGCGTGATATAGGTCTTGTGATAGCGGCAGAAGCCAAGGAAGTGCAAGATTCTGGATATAACTAAGTATTTGAGGGTAATCTGCCAAATAAGATTTGAATTTGATAGGAGCGTATGAGTCAACATCAATCCTTACCCTTCCTGAGATGCGGACCGCGGACCTCCTCCTTCTATGGATCATAACATTGGCCTCCCAAACCCCCTGAGTCGTATCTTGATCCAAAAGGTGGATATGCTCGGTTCTATTGCGCTTACCAAAGTCCTTGATTACCTCGGGAAACATACGTATCTCCTACTCCTTGATTGCTCTATGTTTGGTGGTTGATCCTTCCGAGGTGCAGTACCTTGGAGGGCCATGGCCCTGGAGCTCACTTCAAACATGCTTGATCGCGGGGAATTTCTAAAACATACCAAAATTATAGTCTTCCGACTTTATACAACACTTCTTCGACACATCTTAGATAAACCCACGGTTCTGCTTCATCGGGGACCATGGATTGAGCTGGGAGACAACACTTTGTTCAGCAGTTTCCCACACCTGTAGATCAAACGTTTGAAGATGAAAAACATGTTTTTAAGAAATTGCGATTTCTGAGCATGATACTAGAGACATCAAGAGGCGTTCCAAGATGTTTGGTGTTGGCCGCACTGTGACCGGTGAAGTGCCAGGATATGTGTTTATATTTTCTTTGGGATGTCTTAAACAGATAAATGAAAAGTTAACGAGGACAAATGAAGTGGTCACCTGAATACTCGTAATCCTGTGGTGGTCTACGATTGGCTCGTCAACAAGTATGCTCTGATTTCGGGTAGTTGTATTCTTCTTTTGCAGACAGACCACTTGCCGAAGATAGCGGCACTGAGAGCGCATAAGATAGGATCCGAGAGATAGCGAAGATGTCATTAAGACTGCGCGCAGCATCGCCAGTAATGCAAGTTACTTCTACTGTTGCAGGAAATTAGGTACGAGTCATCGAGAGTAATGGACGCTTACAGTGCGATATGTGGCTTCGGTTGCTGATGGTTGATGGATCTGCTGCAGAAGCAGAAGTCGAAACTTCGTCGATGTGCATTCGCAATCGTCCAGTGCGCAAGTAGACGCCACAAAGGATAAATATTTTTCATGAAGACTAGAACTTCGGATGTGTTGGGACCTGGCAAACTGATACGAAGTTCAATCAATCCCAGCACCAGTCAGAAAAACCACATCGTCAGTATGAAAGTATAGACCATGTCTTTGACAGCATGTTGGCACTCCTGCGGAACTCGTTGGGCGACATCCCAACATAGTCATTTGACAACTTTGCGACGACCTTGCAGGGCACTACCGTGAGACATGGGACTTCGGGGCAGAATACGAGTCATTTTGAGACTACTTGGAGCATTAGACGGGATCCCAAGGCCTAAGCCATTGTTCAGACCATGAATAAAGAAAAAGTGCAGCCTCGCGGGAGCGCTTGTATAGACTATGCGTGCGAATTTCCACGTCACGTTGACAAAGTTATATTCCGTGCAAAGTCGTTGCACACTTTTGCCAAAGCGTCTTTCTATATCGTGGTCTGCGCATACCTATTTCGCAGGACTCCACGACTTGCTGGCACTAGATGGTTGACTCTGCTACCGATTCTCCAGGCCCCATTTCTTCTCCTACCGTCTCCTCAGTCCTCGGCATAAAGGGGTCCCTTCGTTTTCGCCGTCATGGTGCAAGTCAGAAGGCTCACGTCGTCCTACGACGCGTAGAACTTTCAGAAGAGTCCGGAAATGGTACTGGTAAAAGGCCTGTTGCGTACTTTAGCCTTTTCGCGCAGAAAAGAATCGAGGTCAAGCCTGGCAAGGAGATTTTACTAGCCGTAGCTTCCGAGGATGGATCTTTCACAGACCAAGCCGTCATTTTCGAAGGAGATCTTCTTGGTTCAGATACACAAACTGAAGCCGAACAAGACACGCAGACTGATGTCGAACATGTTGTTGAGGTTCCATTTGTCCCTCCAAAAATGAGGAGAACCTGGAACAAGGCATATGAACAGGTGAGCGTAGTGCCAGGTGAGTGATACATGCTTGACCACGGGGTTTCTTTTCAATGTGCTATTTACCGTGTAGATAGCGCCCACCGCCCCCCACCTCCACCTCCACCTGAGCGTGTATCAGTGGGTATCCAGGCTCAGCCATCATGGGCAGTGAGTTCGGTTCAGGCAGTTCCAATAACGTCCCCTGTTCAAATTGGACAACACCTATCACTTCCCGAGGACAAAGACGATTTGAGCCTCGATACAAGCCCCCCGGAGGTAGTGGGACCATACTCAGCTCCTCAAAAATTGTCTTTATCTCCGCCTCTTAATGTTGTTGTGAGTGCAATTTCGCTTACTTACAAGCGTGATCCTGAGACACAGTAGATAATGGACGAAGATCGTGAACGTAGCTTGTCACCAATGAGTCTAGGCTCTCCTTCTAGCACTCCTCCTCAATCTCCCATTGTTGAGCGCATACCGAACGTTTTCAGAGTTCCGAGCCCTGTAACAGAACCTCCAAGAAGCTCTCAAGACAGCGGTATGGACCTCTCAAGCGACTCACAAGATGAGAAGCAGATTGAAGACGATCTTCGCCACCCAGGGGATACTAGCAGTTTACCCGCAGAACCTAGCACTCCCACTTCTGAGACTGCTGACATGGATCTCCAATCTTCTCCTAGTTCTGCATCTTTCCTCATCGTCCGATATACCTGGTCTTGTAACTGGTTCATCATGGCGCCCACCTCCACCGAAGACTGCGCCACCTCATCAACCCATGGAACCGGGTTCACCCCCGAAAACAGTTCTACCCTCCCTTCCCTCTGTACAACATTCTGCGCAACCCTCTGTTTCCGAGCGAATACCTGCTTCTCCAAAAAAGTCTCCATCTTCTGCAGTGCCTCCTGCCTTCAATAAACCTACGACTCTGCCTCCAAGACTGACAATTAGTGTTCCAAAGAAACCGGCGATCGTCAATCCATTTGTTTCCGGTGGATTCATGACAGAGTTTGTTGGTTCGCCCGCATCGCTCACTGCCCAAAAATCGCTACCACCGAAGTCTCGCACTGGCTCACCGAACATGTCGGAGGCACAGGCAAGTATTACAGTTCTGATGATGGACCATTGGACTGACATAGGTCAATCCTCAGTCAACTCCTACGCCCATCTCAACGCCCGCACCCCCACGTCCAAATCCTCCACCTCAAGCACCTACATTCGTTCCTGCTTCTTCCATTGTACCCACTCCCCTGTCCCCTTCCGCACCTTCACCTCAGTTTTCAACTAAGCGTTTCTCCCCGCCTCTGTCAGTGCCTGCAAGACCACCTGCCCAAGAGCAACGTCTTACTGCAGTCCCCTTACCTCCAAACCTTCCACCTGTGCCTCAGCCGCCACGAACTCAAGCATACCCCAGTTCTCTCCCCCCTCGCCCATCGGAAACTGTAATCGCTTACTCCAACAAAGCGCCTTACAAGCCGGGTTATTCACCTTTAACGTCAGCTAGCGATGCGAGAATATCTTATAATGCTACCGGAACAATATCTAATCCTTTGAACATTCGCCCTTCACGATTTTCCCCTCTCAAAGCTACTCCAATCCAGTCCCAGCAAGTGCCGAAGAAACCGTTGACAATTGGCAATGGCTGGCCACACACACGACAAGCTAACGGACATGGCTCTATGTCTATATCCCCTGTGACATCCAAGCCTCTACCCCCACCTCCAGGCGCTCATCGACCCCTCACGCCCGAGAGCACTCGCTCATCAACAACACCCCCGGGTCTAACAAATTTTGTCGCATATACCTCCCCATCTCCTCCTGGTTTTTTGCATAGATCGCTGAAGGATAAGCCACCAACGGACTCTCCATCCAGTTCCGGCGAGCCCCGCATCAAACACGGCAAGAATGCTTTTCTGTTAGGATCTTCGCTTTTCGCTCATGTCTTTTCAGAATACACGGACATTCCATTGCCACCCACGCCTACGACGACTGTGAAGCAGAAAATCTTAATACAGTCGCCAAGACCTGTGTTGCCCGCTTCAATCACGTCTCCCAATATTCTCCGGTTTTCCAGTCAGTCCACTAGTGCGACACCGCCGTCTGACAGCAAAGGCAAGAAAAGGGCGATGTCTATAGCACCTGATGCGGAAAGCACGCGTCCGCGAAAGCGCATACATCCCTGGCCCACACAAGAGAGTATGTATTCCACGCGGATCAAGAGTGATAACGACGCTGGCGTCAGAGAGATCGTTTTTAGCTCAGATGGTGAACGAATGGCTGTCGTATGTTCGTTTCTGCCGTTCCTTTTCCTTCTCCTACTTGGTGCCAATCTGTTGAATATAGGTCAAGACCGAACGATCCGAATATGGAGTGTATCGAATCGAGTCGAAACTGCCCGTCTTGCGCAAAACTCATCGATAGCATCTGTTGCCTGGATGGCAGATGACAATGGTATCATTACGCTGGGACAAGATGGTACGATCAGCAAATGGACGCGAAACGCAAGTGTTGATGTTCTTGATCGCGTAGTCGACCTTATCTAATCATTTAAACTAGAACCAGAACCATTGGCAGTGGGCAAAGCTCCTCGATGCGGGGAAGGAGGAATCCATCAGCTTCACATACAACAGGGATCGCCTTGCTGTTGCATTTCCTCGTTTCGGCGTGAAGGTGTGGTTATGGATCAAAGGTTCGTGCTTCTCTCGGGTTTCAGAAAGCATTGTCAGATCTGTCACAGGCACATGGCAACCACAGCGGTCCATTCTTCGACAGAATGTGACGTGTATCAAGTTCGTCGAGGATGGAGAGGCATTACTTGGAGGCACTAGCGACGGCGTATTGTAAGGGCAGCTTCAAGTGTTGCTCTGGTAACCTCTGACAGATCACAACAGATGGTATTGTCAAGTGCCCAATGGAACGCTCCGAGCCTACGCGTTTCTCAAAGCTAAAATGCATGATCCTATTTCTGATTGCCTCAGTCTCACGACTGACATGATATATGCGACAGACGACACCTGGACGTCAGTCCGAACGGAACTCAGGCACTTGTGTCTCAAGTAGGCGCTCGTGCTCATCTTGTAGGTATTCAAGGGATGGATCGCAAAGGCAAAATCGAGCAGGTATATGCGATCAACGGAGACCCGGCAAATGATGCAAAACAATCATCCCCCCCTGCGGTGTTCGTCAATGGTGGTCGTTCTGTGGTGTTTCATAGCAGAGAGTCTTCTTGTTTGGTCTGGAACAAAGGAAAAGGCGAGGTTTTGAGTGGTCTGGACCATGGAGATAGTACGTCAATTGTGCTTATTACTCGGCTTCTTTCTGATTTGATGGCTTCTGATGTAGATGAACAAACCCTGGCCGTCGCAGTCAGCATACCTTGTTTCCTTTTGCGATTTGCGTTACTGAATTGCGTCACAGGGCTTTGACCGTGCATCCCATTCATACATCGTCACGGGAACTGCACAAGGCCTTTTGTCGTGGTGGAACTCGCCTCCCGATCAGTGACTTTAGGTATGAACCTACGGTCCTACTTTTAGCGCACTTGCTCATCAGGAACATTGTCTCCGTGTCAGGCAATCTTCTTGGTTGAACGGGTGAAACATGCTAATCAGAAGTTCCTAAATCCCCTCTGGAAGGATGCGATGTACCAATACTTTGCATGTGCGGCCTGCCTAAATTATGATATGAGCATTCTATAATTACTGTATGGACAGTATGCAACTACTATTCGTTGTGATTTTAGGATAATTAATCCGGAATCTGTTTTATTGTCGACAACGAAGACGGAGAAAATTTCAAGAACTGGTAGGAGGAGTACTGGTGTTTGGCATTATTTGGCTGATTAGGGCCGGTTCGTCGGGTCAGGCGCACTGCATGATCAGAAGTCGTAGTTGAACTCCTTCGTTGCTCGTCGTCGTCGCCAACATCGACACCGTACTTTCTCATTTCTTCCACCGACGTACGTTCAACCGCCTCCTTCGCTTTCACCACCATTTTTCGCTGCTTAACCGATCCAACTGACTTAGGTTCTGTTCGTAAATTAGAGTCAACCTACTCTGTCGTGATTGGGTTAATAGCATTTCACCGCTCCAACTCTCCTCATTGAATCTTTTGGAACATTTGGTGAGATTCCTGTTCATTTATCCTATTACCCGACAGCCGAGGTTTTCACCTTCCATGGTTGCGCGGTTGTCATGCAGGCCCCTGCATGCTGCTGCCTGCAGGCGTTCTAAAAGCGGCTCTTGAATACGTGGTTGACGCGTGTGCTGACTGCTTTTTTCACCTTGATAGCCAAGTTTGTCACGTAGAACTATCTCAACAACATGCAGACTATCAAGGTTGTAGTGGTGGGGGACGGTGCTGTAGGCAAGGTGCGTGACGTGTTATATTTGTATGCCCTGGACTTTAACCTGTGTGCTCGATATCGTCAGACCTGTTTGTTGATCTCATACACCACAAACAAATTTCCAAGCGACTATGTCCCGACTGTAAGCTCATTCCGCAGACCGCTGAACGCTATATGCTAAATAAGCGCAGGTCTTCGATAACTACGCAGTCACGGTAATGATCGGCGAAGATCCTTACACGCTAGGTCTTTTCGATACCGCTGGTTCGTGTCTTTTTGTAGTCTCCGTCGTAGTTACGCTTCATACAATCGCTCACACATCACTTCCATACAAAAGGGCAAGAGGATTATGACCGTCTCCGGCCACTATCATACCCACAAACCGACGTCTTCCTTGTCTGCTTTAGCGTAACGTCACCTCCATCCTTCGAGAACGTGAGGGAGAAATGGATCCCAGAGGTGCACCACCACTGTCCGGGCGTCCCATGTCTTATCGTCGGGACACAAATCGATTTGCGGGACGACGCTCAGGTGATCGAGAAGCTCTCCAGGCAGAAGCAACGACCGGTGCCAACCGAGCACGGCGAGAGGCTTTCAAGAGAGCTCGGTGCTGTCAAGTACGTGGAGTGCTCAGCCCTGACGCAGAAAGGGTTGAAGAATGTCTTCGACGAGGTCCGTGAATTCGTTGATAGATCCCATCCGAATGATTGGCTGATAACCCACCAGGCCATTGTCGCTGCGCTGGAGCCACCCGTGGTTAAGAAGACACATAAATGCGTCGTCGTTTAATGAATGATCCATCACGACGGTACAGCTTGTCCTATCTTCTTATGACTCCTTTACGCCTTGTTCTGCCTCATATATCCTTCTCATCTTTTTTATGTCGTTTCTCTCGTTGCGCCAAGACATCATGATTTTCTTCACTCCAGTAGCATCTGTTCTCCTCCGCACGAGCTGAGTGGACCTTGAGGCTATGCTCGTGCTCTTAGAGAAGCTGATCCCATCTGTCTTTCTCACACCATTGATGAGTAGTTCGTACTGTTGGAAACCGTTGGGTTTGATAGGAATTTAATACCCATGACGGGAACTTCTCATGTCTATTCATTACAGATTAGAGATAGCTTCAATGTAGGGCAGAATTGTGTTAGCGAGCCTCTCGAAACACAGATCTGACTAGGGCTTCCAACACTATTCCCGTCATATGCATACATAGGACATCTCTCGATTATAGTAGCGACAGTTCAGGTGCCTTGCAAGGATATGAGAGCCGTCCAGAGGCGCTGTGTGATGACGCACCATTGCTCGACTCTCGAATGCAAGCCAATCTCCCGTTCCGGTTGGTAAAAGACCCATAGAACGACACTTCCAGAGGCCAACTGCAAGTGTCAAGAGGTTGCACGCGATGTATGCTATCTTCTGGAGAGGAAGGACCTTAAGTGACTTGACACTGGCAGTTGCAGGCGCAAATGGTGCGAATGCTGCCTCGACAATAAGATATATGACAGGTGCATCATTGAACACGTCGGACGTACCTGCGTTCATACCAGCGATGTTTTTGAAAGGCGAGAGCAGAAGCATGAACACGATACCCATGCTGAAGATTTGTACGCCTCCCCCGGACATGTACAACATGAATGCCTGCATGGGAAGAGACTTGGCTGGCGAGATGGCGAGATCCCAAGCGCGTTTGTCTTTCAGCGATGCATACGACGACGACATTGCTGCTGTTGGAGCTTTCGCTGGTGCTCTGGACTGTTGAAGGCATTAGCTTACATGATTAGTGATGGACGTAGGACTGACGCTGGGAGCAAAGTTTGAAAATCCTGGAGGAGGAGGAAGGTTCCTCCATTTACTGTGATCTAGGGATGCATACTCCAGGTTGAAGCAGTTTGCCATGTTCGAAAGCGTTGCCTAAATGGCTGTCGGGGAGTACGTTTTACCAACTCCAATATTTGAATTCCAATTAGGCAATTGAGTTCACAGCTTGATGTAGTTTATTAGCGGGTGTGCAGTTATCAAGGATGAAGCTTTGAGGCGTTAAATGAGGTACTGTAATGAGCGCTCAGCTTTCGTCAGGATCCATCTATACATCAAAGTAACTATGTAGCTGATAACAGACTCTGTTTCTAGACGTCAATGACCTCAAGCCTCATAGACGCTGGAAATACTCCGAGGGTGAGGTTTAGCAAATAAATCCTATCGTTATCGAACCATATGTCCGTTAACGCTTTAATACTGATCCTCCTATCCGATACGACTTCGACATAAGGCAGGGACGTCGTCAGGTTACCCCCGTACTCGCCCTCAGGGAAGTCCACAGACGACTCTTTCACTACTCGTCCTAGACCTCGGCTATTCGTCACAGCTAGGGAGCTAAAGTCCATCATGTATAATATATACTCCCTAGGATCCCCGACTGACGTGACGTCTGGGAGTGCTCGCAGAACTCGATTTCCGCTAACTTGAACTGTGCTCTCGCACGTATGCTGGAAAATACGGGTATTTGCAGGGCCCCAGCGCTCCCACGGTATTGGGCTTGATGCTGCCGTCCCGTCAAGATCGAAGAAAACCCTCACGGAAACAATGAGGAGTTGAGTGTACATGGCGCTGGCAAGGCAGAGTATCCTTTGTTTAGGGTCTGAGGTGTACATCGTATGATGGACTTCTTGCATCTGCGGCTGTGAGCAATGCTCAACATCTTCCATCGGAAGGGTGCACTTTATCTCCCGCAATGGGAGGGGCGACAAGAAGCACGCCAATAGTTGCGGCGTCTGAGATTTGTCCTCGATTGAATAGAGCTTCAATTTGAAATTAACCACCAGCAGCAATCTATTGTTTCCGAGGAAGCAAAAATCTATGCCAAATTTTTTGGGGTCTTTGTCGATGGAGAGGCTCTGAACTGAAAATCAACTCTCCAGGTTTTTAACTATTTCTGACCAAAACTCACGTTGGATGTCACTGAGTGTTGCCAGTCCCAAATCTGCAGCTCCCATATCATCTTGAATCCCACATTATCATGTAGAACCAAGAGGCGCAGCACAGCGATATGCCTCCCAAAACCTTTGAGGTCTATACTCGTTGTTTCATAGTCATTGTAGTATCCGGACGGCTCGGGCAGAAGCAGTCTCCGCCCAGCAGCTTGCGGGTGAACACTACCACCATCCAGGGTTCCAAGGTCGATATTGATTATTTGGTGAGTATTGTCATTGACAACACTCACAACAACGATCAGGTTTTGAGCTGTGTCCATGAACACCTTTAAACAAGTTGAGTTGGGAACTGAAGACAATGTTCCTGGAGACCATTCGTGTTCGATCGTTTGTGGTGAGGGCCGTGGTAGTATTGGAAAGATCTTGGCCGAGCCTTCCTCCAGATCCCAGAAGTGGAGATGTCCATTACTGACGAATATTTCCGCTAGGTACCATTCTCGTGGTATGGCGACCGTTTTGAAAGAGTGGATGTCAAACTTGAACCATGCATGGGCTCGGTCCCTCAAGAATTGCAAGCGCTTGGAAATAGGAGTGAGATTATCCGTCACGGTGTTTGGGACAGGGAGCAACCCTTGGCCACTGAGTTCAGCGATGTACTGAAGCTCGGAGGAGGACATGTATATCTGGCGAAGGGCCTTACATACCTGCAAGAAGATTGTCAGTATATGAATACATCTAGGGCAACAATAACATCAACATGATCGTGGACTATCACTCACAGATGTACAACGAAGAATATCTCGGCAAGGAAGAAAGCTCAGAATGTAAAACTGGATTTCTTCAGCAAGAGACAGAAACCTTGCTTTGGGCTTCATTATGTAGTCCACTCTCTTTACAAGGTGAGTGGAACCAGTAGTATTGACCGTCATCGGATATGAGCTTGAGATAATGTGAGCGCCCGTCACTTAGCGCTGAGCCTCAAGGTGGAAACTTGAAGTTCGAGTTAAGTATTCGGTTCCAATAGAGCAGGCCATGACGCATATACGTAACATCGTTGTCACTACTTCATGGAATACTACATAGTGATGAGTCCGAAAAAATACACAAGGTCAATCGAAGGTCAATGACGTGGTCTGTTGGTACGGTACATTAATGTCTACCGAAGAAAGTTCACAATATTAATCGGAGCCGCGAGCAGCACAGTACCATGGAATTACCACTCATCGATTAAGATACATACTCACCACATCGTGTGGCCGGCGGCGTTCGTGCGCCACGCAGGGAAAACAAGAATCTCAAGAGGTGTTGTCGTACAAAACACACGCAAGTTGGCATCGGAACTAAAATGCCACAACTATCAGTCAGCTGTCCAGCTTCAAGACCCATCCACACCCCTACGCGCTCCCAAGTTCTCTGATGCATTTGTGTCCAGACTTCTCGTCTTGCCCGCACACAGTCTGAGCACCAGCCCTTGTCCGCATCCTGTTTGATGTCGATCAGGTTTGAATTCCGTACAAAGGGTTAAACATATATTCGTCGTAGAGCCCAGAATCGTGCACGCGCCTCACCCAAGTATCTCGCTTCGAAGATAGAGAGGAGCATTTGGAGGAATGGGTCAGCGAAGTAGACGAGCTCGGACCGGTACTTGCAGGGAGCCTAAGGACACTTCCGGATGTCTCCTTTAGTTAGTTTGGGCATATGAAGGAACAGTCCACGCGCACCACAACCTGGGACGAGGTCGAGATGAGATACTCCCTCATGTGTTTCAGGCGTTTTTCGTCTGGGCGAGTGGTTTCCTGGGACCCTTCTCCACCGGCACCGTCCAACTCGCCGTTACCGAGACCATAGCCTGCCACCCGAGCCATCTCATAGAAGGCCCTCTTCAACACGCTTTCGATGACACACGTCCGTGCGAGGACCGCAACTTCCACTGCGCTAGATTTCTTGTCCGTGGTGAGATCCGCGAGAGACGAGGACTAAGCATTCTCTAGAGTAAAGCTCTGTGCATGTCGACACGTAACACAGTCGCTGCACGAAGGATAGCAACCAAGGCCGGAAATGCTCAACGCCAAAAAAATGATCCGAAGAAGTCATTCCTCCATTGCACCTAGTCAGACCATTAGAGAGATGAGCGCTACGTCGGCAGACGGCTGCGGTCTCAGAATACTAGGCAACTCAACTCACAGCAGCTAAATTGATATCAAGTGTTGCTCGAGAACTTCACACGCACGGGAAAACAGTCTGATATTAAGAAAGACCAGATTGCGAAATAAGTGATCCCAAGGTTCGTCCCATTTAATACGGAGGCACAGGAGGAGGAGGAGGAACCATTGCTCCGGGCACATTTTGCACGGCGAAACCAGGTGGTGGCGGTGGCGGGAATGCTCCAGGAGGAAACATGGACATATTGGGCGGTGGAGGCGGCATTCCCATCCCTACAGGTGGCATCCCTCCCATCACTGGCATCCCTTGTGGAACGACCGTCTGCGGCGGGTTGAAACCGGGCGGAGGTGGCGGCTGAGCAAGCACGCCCGCAAACTGTCCTTGATAGGGACCCTGAAACCCTGGCATAGGAGGACGAGCACCGAAAGCCATCTGCGCAGGAGGAGGGCGGGAAGTGACGGGAAGCGCGTTGTTCTTCCGTGCTTGTGCTGCGAGTAAACGTTCTGCTGAGGTACCGTGACGTTCGCCTTTGCCGTCTTTCTTGAATGCATACTGCACAGTAATGGCTTTGTTCATGAGGAACTGGCCGTTCATGGACTCTGTTGCAGCATCGGAAGACTCAAAGTCGGTGTATGAGACGAAGCCGTAACCCTTCGAAAGGCCCGTGCCAGGGTCTCGTGCAATCTATCAAATATAATTTCTTAGTGAAGACGGCGAGTTGTTCGCTTACTGGATACGTACCTTTGCTGTCGTAGCCATCATACCAAACGCGCTGAAGGTGTCGTATAGCAGGCGCTCGTCTACGTTCTCGTCCAGGTTGCCAATGAAGAGGTTTGCTCCCACATCCAGTTGTTTTTTGTCGGATGATGCCTGCGTACGATGTGTGGTTAGTATGAACCTCCAAGCTAACAATCAAAACAACTTGCCTTGTTCACCCTGATGGGCTTACCCCATAATTTTATCTGGTTCATGATTTTGCATGCATACTCTGCATCCTCCTCTGTCAAGAACTCACAGAAACCGTACCCCTGATGGGCCATTGAAATACGGTCCTTTGGAAGATGCACGTTTACTATAGAACGATCAGTTTAGAATATGTGGTGAATTGCACGACTTGCTCACCAACAGGTCCTGCTTGTAGCATCAACTCCCAAATGAGTGCGTCAGTGCATCGTTCATCGAGATTACCCTATCGTCGATGAGTGAGTATGGAAGTTTGTGGCATAAGGCTGAACGGAGCGCATACCAAGTATACAGTAGCCTCTTGGTTTCTATCGTCTTGAGGTCTTCCAGACATTGTCACTTTGAAGATGAGGTCCCCGGTGCCTGCCAGTCACGCATATGGGATTAGTAAGCTTTCCGCTTTGGGGTTCATGTACATGGAGTGCAAGTAATTTTTCAGGTGTTTTCCAGTTGTCCAGCCTACCATCTAATCGACGGTCTTGACATGCTTATGATTGTTGTGACAGGTAGTGGGAAGGCAGACATGTTCAAATAGCTTATGCATGCATATGGTGAAGCACGCTCTCATCAGCGTCCTGGTTTCATCATGATGTTCGCCCATGATCATCATCTGTCTGTCCAACCTGACTCTCTGTCGCCTTGTCGCTTCCGCTGGCCAAGATTTTCTACATATCATAGCCTGAGACGATAAATCGGTAGTATACATCAACTCAGAGATCATGTAAACGAAGGAGCCCTTTACAGAGGAACCTTGGTGGTTGGTGTCTCGTGTTCGTTCTTCATACTGAGATTGAACTCGATCTAGATTTAATTCGAGTCCTGTCAACCTTTCATTGTGTGCGTACATATATTCGTGATGGCGGGCAAGGAAACCGAGAAAGTTCGGGAGATTAACAAGGGACTGGGGCCTCTTCGCCGTTGTGTATGCAGGGAAGTATAGAACACCTGATACGGCCCTCTTTCCCTCTCTTTCCCTTTGAACTTCTTTAGAACTAACTAACTTCCCTATCACACAGTAAATTACAGGTTCGAAATTTGCAAAGTGAGATTGCCAAAAAGTTTCATTGAAATTAATGAAAACTCATTTACGAATACTAGAGGAGCTCATTCTCTCCGGCACCTATCAGTGCATTCTTAACTGTGAGGGAGATGGCATACTTGTGTGTTTACTTAGTACGGTATGGAAGGTTCTCGCACTGTGTCTCACAACTTGGATTGCTGGGAAACACTTCCGTGAACTGCAACGATATCGGCAGGAGGGATTATTGAGGACTGTTTCTAGTGAAAAGCCACCTGATTCACTTTGCGATGTAAGCTCGTGATGTGAATGTGGACCCCTTTTGCCGCTGACCTTTCGCAGTGCGCACGCGTTAGCTTTTTTGCTTCAAGCTCAGTTATTTTCTTCAATAGCCACACGGTGATCTCTCACCCGTTCCTGCTTGCGCCCAAATTCTACAGGACACATCTTCTTTGGGAGTATCTTTGTATTCTTCAAATTTCTTTGCTCGCGCAGATGTTTGTGTTTGGACCACACCTGATGCTTAGCGTTCGAGAATATCAGGCTAAGCTTGTGGCCGACTGGGATTCGGCAATCGGCATAACATCAATCGCTTTCCAGCATGTTTCAAGCAGCAACAGTGTGTAGCAGGATAAAGTTTGATTAACTCTTGTCGGGTGCTCTGCAGGGAGCGGGAGAATTTATTTTATTGTTCAAGTTTCGCCGTGGTACTTAAATTTTATCTGGTGTTCCAAAGTAGGTTTGATAGAGAAACAGGTCAGACAAATCAATATCTTGTTGCATCGCTACAGTAGCTGCCCACGAAGTGGCAAAATTCAGACAGCCATGAAGACGCTATGACCCATGGCTCCCAACATGAAGCGAGGTGTTTCAGCCCATATACATTGATCGGAGGTCAACCGAGGGTTGCCACGTCTCCAGTGCAATTTAGCAACATGATTTACTCAGCTAAAGAACTCGCCTACTTCGACTTTGCTACGTTTTTCGTTGTTGACAGCAACTTGACAGTTGGAAAAACGTAGCAAATTTAAAGTTGGAGGGGAATTCTTCGATTAATTAACTCATGTTGCCGAATGACGAGAGACGCAGCGACCCTCGGTTGAACTCCAATTGATGTATAAAACTTGTAGGAGGCTGAAACGCCGCGCTTCAAGTGGAGAGCCATAGGCCGTAGCGTGTCTTCAGGGTTTTCTGGATTCTCGGAATGTGAAGAATATTCTGTTGCGGGGAGATGATGCAAGATTAGTCCGCCATGCATACACCAACTTGGTAGATTCATGGAACAATCATTTGCATGAATCTACCAAGTTAGTATATGCCAAGAGTCGACGCGTTCTCATCAGCCAGGTGGATACTCAGCCAGGTGGATACTCGGCAATGAGCTTCATTGCCGAGTATCCACCTGGCTTTGAGAGGGCATGGGCATTGGTTATGGTGAACTGGATGTTACGCAGGACGTTCTGGGCGTCCTGCCTGACATTCAGTATTTTGCAGGGTGGTCCTCAGAACACGGACTCAGTGGAGGAGTCCGTGCTCGTTGAGGATCATGTTAGTCCGGTGAGTTGACTGCATGAGGTGAAAGCAAGAGAGGAAAGGTGATAACGATGCAGAGGGAATGCCCAGTACGCTTTATATACCATGGCTCACGTCCACAATTTAGTTGAGGCGGATGTGGATGGTGAATTAAGTTGAGGCCATTGTGAATATTCTAGGGCCAGGCTTAGGCATTATTACATAGGACCTTCGTAGGCTTGCGGTACGCCGGTAAGTCATCAGACTACACCTTGAAACAATAGCACCATCGTGACACCGTTCCACTCTTCATCTTACCTCCATTGTCTTCCCCTCCTCATCCCCCAATTCGGGACCTCAAATATCAATGTCGTAACATATGTTTCTGACAACTTTCCTGTCTCGGTAACTTCGTCATGTCGCAGGGCCTTGTTCCCTCTTGTTCCTTGCGATCGTCCATCAAAGAACAATACGGTGCTTAAGCTTTTCAAGGTTTTTTTCACATGGCTCATCTGCCGATGATATTCCTCATTAGGCAACATTGCAATGCCAAGGATTATCGGCGACCGCAGTCAGTGCGGCAGTGCACAGCGATGACTTCACATACTAGTCCAGTGCTAGTCCCACATCTTCTCGATCTTCCATGGCATCTGAAGCTTTTGTTCTTCTCGACATTCCCGACGTCACATTGACGGCTTCAGGAAATTCGCAGTCCGGAGTGCTTGCATTGGAATGCGTTACCGCACAGGCGGGCGACATGCCCCACGCCGAAGTCTACCTTGTGATCCGACTCAACTCTTTTGAATGTCCTATCGATCCAACACGACCGCTGTACTTCTCATTTGACGCTCAGCTGGGGCTTAGGTCATACACGCTTTCTAGTCCCGATGGGAGCACGTTGAGACTTGACCTACCCCTCGCTAATGTGCCACATCTGTTGGAAGATCAGGACACGTTTCATGGAATATTGGCGCAGTACGCAGAAATGCGCGACTCTGTTACTGGCAGTCAGGACTCCAAATCCGCCGCTCAAGGTTCAGTTACTTCACCTCAGGGGTTATCAGGTGATCACGAAGCCATGCGGGGCCGCCTTGTTTTGATTGACGAGGATAATGGAGAGATTGTTGGAGAGCTCGACAATAAAGTGAACATAAACGAAGATCCTTCTCTTCGCGCCCAAGGCAGGGAAAATGACCCAGTTGTGATAGAACTTCCAGAGGATGATATTCACGTAGCTCTTGCTCGCGCAATCCCTCCAGAAGATCAAGACTGGATAGTCAAGTCAGCTTCATTTGCCAGGTATTGCCCCTGTTCTTGAGCGAGAATATTCAATTGATTCTTCCTGCAGCTACGTTATAACTGGTACCACTAAGTTATTACTCACTACGATGACACATGCATCATCATACTACATTAATCACTCAACACCTCACCCTTCGGTAGTGCCGTCATCCTCAGGATCTGTAGCTAGCTCACCGCCACCACCACCACCTCGAGCTATCGTCTTTTTGACATCTGAAAACGCTCGCAAGGGTTTGTCCACTGTCCACACGATGAGTGCACAAGCAGCGACTTTGAGCACGAAGACAGTATCCCTTGTCGATAGCATGATCAAACGTGCAATCGGCACAAAGAAGAAGGCTCAGCAGTCTCAGGCTATGCACGATGGAAGTCCATCTCTTTCCCCCAGGTCCACCTCTCCGCAACCTCCTCCGTATTCAAGAGGAAGTCCTTTACTGCCTTCTCATCAATCCTCCAGCACGTATTTAGCACCAGGATCATCTACTCTACCTGTCCGGCCTCGATCATCCTCGCCTTCCTTATTCCCTTCGCCATATCCCTCTGATAATAAGCCGCCTTTACCACCGCGACAATCAGGCAGATCTCCATCTCCGCAACCAGGCAGTGCTCCTCCCTCTTCTCTGCGGCCTCCTTTGAAGCTGCACCATCGTCTTCTTCTTTCTGCGGACCTGATACTCTCCAGCTTGGATTCTTCGATGAAGCAGTTTGTTGACGTGGGAGGTCAAAACCTCGGCCGAGCCGTCGAGCACAAGTGAGTGGAAAATCAAATCAGTGATCTGCCTATTTACTTTACCTGACAATTGCGATAGATATGGCGCAGAAGCCGCACGCAGCGCTGGTTTGATCACGGGTGCGACGAAAAACATTGTGGCAGTTTATATAGATATGAGAGGTATCGGGAGACGAGCGATCGTCAAACGTGCTGGCAAGGAATTTGTGAAGGCAAGGATGAGTAGTCATAACCGGGCTCCTTCGAGCTCCGATAAATGTTCTTCGTCGTAATTTCTGATTGTGGTTCTTGGGAAAACTTGTCATTCAAACGAGATTCCAAATGTTCGTCTAAATATGCAGGAACAGGTTTCACTGGTGGGGGACCATTTGGAGATCGGTCGCGTTCCTTCTATATAACGGATTTCTTTATAATACCAGATCCTCAGGCTCACCCTCTCTATCTTCGAGACCCTTCCAGGTCAACTTCAATTCGCCCTGTTGCAACAACTCGCGCCCACCTCATCACTATGTCTGGGCATCAATCCACATTCGCGGTTTGTAAATCGCTTTCTGTCGTATTAGCCCATCCTAGATTCATCGTGATCGCCTGTCATTGACATTCGCCATGGCATGCTGCATCCATTCGCGATTTCTTTGGACAGTGGCACCGCAAGACTCTGCAACTGCCCTTTTGTTTGCTGCCTTGATTGAAGTTGACCGAGTTTGTTGACTTTCCACACTGAAGCACCACGTCACACTTTGGAGGTGCGTTTCCGCAACTTGAAGAAAGTGAATCTAAATTGGCCATTGGCACGACGTTTGTTTTAGACATATGTAGTAGAGCTCCGGGAACTGGAAGGGCTTGGACTTGGGGAACTAGTTCAACAACGCGTCCTATACTGGATAATGATGTTCAATATATTGGCATCCGAAATTGTCTTTAAGAA
Source organism: Suillus lakei (assembly GCA_016628065.1). Lineage (NCBI taxonomy): Eukaryota > Fungi > Basidiomycota > Agaricomycetes > Boletales > Suillaceae > Suillus > Suillus lakei. The sequence continues at coordinate 76,651 of JABBWA010000101.1, forward strand.
GCTTACTTGGTCACGGTTTGCAAATGTAGTTGCGCATGTCCTTGAGCTGGAGGAGCCGGGCCGTAAAATTTGGTGCATGGTGTGTAGTTACGTGCTGGCCGCCGGCGGACTGTCAATTTTGAGAGTTAAATGAAACGCTCAGCCTTAAAAGCCCTTTAGCGCTTCAGGCGCTAAGCTCGGGGCTCCTCCTCTCTTCCTCCTATCACCATTTCCGTGCTGTTATGTCTCTCCAGCCATTCATATCCTTGTATCGATATGCTGTTGAACCAATAGCACCGTTTACATGGTTCGGTACCAAGGTCTGCTCCCTCGATCTGGTAGCCGTATTCCGGCTTTGCATCGCTTTAAGACAGATGAGAGAAAACTTGCATGCCAAACATCAGCGAGCCACTGGAGAGACGCCTGCAGAGGAGAGGTCCTTCGTGAGAGACGCATGTGCCGTGCTGACGATTGTATTTGGAGGGGAGGCTATCATAGGTACTACTAACCGTTTTGTGTAGGGAGATACCAGGGCTGCGCATACTAACCGCTTCCCATGTGCAGGCCCTCTACTTGGTATTCTGCCATCTTTCATGTTCTCGAGTGTTTTCCCCGGATTGTACATCGCCGCACATGCGATTGTTGAATATATCCCTGTCCTGCCTTCCATGTCACTCAACACCGAGCTCCCTCTATCCATTGTCGACGGATTTACGCGCGCAATGCTCCTCTGCAGTCTCATACCACCACCCGTCATCACCCACACTTCCCCCGTTATCGCATCTTCCCCGTGGTCTCTCCTGCTCTCGTCTCTCGTATGTGATCGCTTTACATTACCATTTTCGTCTCTATACCTCTAACCACCCTTACCTATCCTAGGTCATCACCAATGGCGGCTTCTTCATAACGAACATGTTCTCCTTCATTGAGCCCACTCCGCTTACACTGACGACCCCCGATGAGCTCAAGCCCTATGGCTGGACAGCTACTGACATCTGGTCTGCCCCGCTTATCACGGGGCTCTATGCCCTCCTCACGCACGCACAGCCGTTTTGGGCCGAGTTCCATGGTACAATTTCGACTGTCCTCGGAGGCACCGGCAATAAAGTTGAGCCTATGGACCCAGAGTCCGCCCGTGCGTTGTGCGCGCTAATTCTCGCGGGAATGTTCTCCACCCGGACTGCGAAGAACTTTGGGCTTATCTGGAAGAAGAGTGAGTTCTAAAGGTTGATTCTTATGCTGGAGCGGTACTGATGGTTTTTAGGCATTGCAGAGAAGATCAAGATACAGTGAACACTAGCGTGATATTGATTTTGTACCGTTTGCTGTAGATCTACACGACATTTATGAACGATATGTCCTTGCCTTTGCTGAGGCCACGAATAAGCAGTCCAGCAGTGCGTTGAGAGCCTATTGAAAAACTGTAAAATGAGAAGTGATACTCTCCTCAACCGCACTCGCCATCCCTACATACACTGTTCAGGTAGAGCATGCATATACTTATGATCGAGCGCGTTGCCCTGGTGTGTAAAACATCGGTAGATTTGGTTGCACATTGTATGAGTTGATCTTCCGGGGGGTTGAGGAGCTCTGGAGCGATACAACGTAGCGCACCGGTATGGTAGGAAAAGGCAGGGTTGGATTGCACCATGATATTGGATGTACCGAAATCTGAAATACGAGGAGATCCATCGGCAGCAACCAGAACGTTATTCTATAATCACCACAAAATGATTTTTTTTTTCGGTTGCACGGCATGTTTGAACTTACGCTGGTGAGGTCGCCATGTATCACGTCTTGGTCGTGGACTGCAGAAAACATGAAAATTAATTATATCGGTCGCTTCCATACTCAATCCATTACTCACGATACTGAAGCCCCTTGGTAATTTGCTCAAGCTATTGAAAACGCAGTAAGTTCCCGTACTCGGCTTCGTAGATGAAACTCACCAGGCGAAGCCTATCCATCATCGAGAAGGTCTCATGTGCATGATTAAGGTAAGAGTCCAACGTTCCGTTCGGCATCCTGGGGGAAACCAATGCGCGAAATGGGCCGAACTCCTCTACAATGCCATGCAACAGCAATACATATTGATGCTTCAACGCGGCTCATATACAGATCTCGCAGTCAAGGTTCTACGTCTCAAAAGTTCAGATATGCGACAGTCAGACTGCACCCAAACATACATCATGGGTTGATTTTGGCAACTTTCATGCTCACTCAGATTTTGGAATCGTGGGAATTTGACCGCGACCTGAAGCCAGGAGTCAGGACACGCAGAAAAAGCGAGTCTATATGGTACTTCATCCAAGCTTGCGCCGCGGTTCCATGTAAACATCTGCAACACAACCCGAGGCCGTTGGGTAGTTTGTTTGTTTGATAATATCACTTGATTTGATACAGAGAGCATTTCTGCTGTTCGATGTTTACAAAGTCCTGCCCTGAGGCAAAAAATAACATACAAATTCTCTGTGTCAGATGTAAGGAGGCGTCCACCGGGAATATGATCGTCGAAAGATCTATTGGGGGTGTCGGGAATACCATCAACGGAAGGTTGATGGTCACTTCGTGCACGGCCGACCTATTAGAGTGAGATGAATGGATGACTCCATGGACAAAGTCAACAAATGTACAAGACCAAAGAACTGTTGCAAGTGGGTGAGCATGTGAAGCGTGTTGTGGAAAGCACTGTCACAGTGCTGAAAAGAACAACAATAATTGCACGAGGCAATATTTGCTCTCAGCGACTTTGGTAGCAAAAGATAATCCTCGTGGTGAAGAGATGTAGTCTTAAACGGGCAGTTGGGCCAACAAAACATCTAAAGCCTCGCATTGCATAATCAAAGAATCTGGGCTCGGTGAAGGGGTCGACTTTCGGAGAAAGAGATGTGCGCGGCTCGTCGTGTCAAAAGGGAATTCTGTGCAAGTTTGCTTCTATTGGATCCGTACACCGCCGCTGAGCTGGAAACCAGTTTGAAATATTGTCGACCGTTTGACCTCTAGAAGACATTTCTGCTTTTCACCCTTTCTTTTCGATCGATCCTCGGTCAGTCATTGCATTTCCGATGCCTTTGCAATCTCTCATCTTGCGTTCGAACTAGCATACTCACACAAACCGTCGTTGTTTTCACGGTGTACAGCGTGCTCGATCATCCTCCACAATACACCGGTTCTATCTATTTGATTTGCAGTGTGCTAAATGAACTGTATGGGTGTTGCACACCCAGAACAGCATGGAAAATGGAAAGGTTGGGCAGTATATGAAGGCACTCTGAGATCTCTGGCATGTCAACATGAACACTCCAGCCAACTGCGTAACAGCAGCCTGATGATCTGATCCGCTATCGGTTTGCTATTTTCGCGAATCTAGTGACCACGACGTTGCCTACTTCTTTAGCATACGCTCTCTCCCTGGTCATATTTTGATCTTAGCGCTCAGAGTTTAGGACCAACGTCTATTGTGCCGACTGGCTGTCGACAGCATGGACATGCACGTGGAGTATGCCCTGCATCCTCCTCTCACTAGCTTTTCCCAGTCCACATCCCTACCCCCTTCTTGTCTCACTCATTCCGCTCGCCACTCCATCTTCGATGCTCCGACATGCCGCTCGTCATCTGCTTCATCGGTCCATCGGTCCATCACGCCCAGTAACCTGGATGGCCAATATATCAGGCTTGAAGGTAGGACTCCGCATCACCTTCATATTCGTTTCGTCATTTTCACCCTCGATCTACAGTCATCAGCGGAAAAAATCTCAGCGTACCCTCTTGCCGCATACCCGCGGGCATTTACGTCTCCATCAAACTCGACGACACGAAATCAGCCGTCCAGGTTCTAACGTCTGATGAATCTGTAGCGTGGGGCGATATTGTGATCCTGTAAAGAGTTCTACAAAGTTTTTTAGACGTGATTCCAGCACTCATCGTCCGTTTGCAGATCACGCGATGCATTATCTAGCATATCGTTGGAGATCAGGGCATCCTTCGAGCTCGGCCAAATGCTAGGGCATGGAGAACTCATTGCAAAACTTGAAACCTCATGGAATAAACTTCTCGATCATGGAGATGAGGCCTTCGGTAAGTGGTCGGCTTTCTCATCAACGGACATCTGCTAACTTGTCGTAGATATCACCTTCCCAGCCCGTGATGTCCACCCTTCTCTCACGCTGAAGGCTACTGTTGTGCACGCTTGCAGAAATCAGGATAGTGCATTATTTGATGTAAGTGACGCTAGTACCTGTGTTTTTGCTGCTGCTGACAGACCGGACAACGTAGTCTGTCATTGAATGCAAGATTGCTCGATGCACAGATATGGGCCACACATGATTTGCCGACTACATGAGGAGCGGGACTAATATCTATCTCCTGAATGGCGCTATGATTTATTTTCAGTGGGTTTTGGACCAGTGTCCGGTCGGCCATCCTGACCGTGCGGCGGCTCTCACCAACCTCGCGTGGGCCCGCCTTCAAGGGTATATTCAAAATGATCTTAAAGACATCGACTTTACGACCTCTCTATTCCGCGACGCCCTTGCATTGCGTCCGCAGTGCCACCCCGATCATCCGCTTTCTCTCTATCACCTCACCAAAGCGCTGAGATGGCGCCACAACAATCAACACAACCCTGCTGATATCTGTGAATCCGCCCAACTCTACCACGAGCTACTGCCTCTCTGTCCCGCGGGCACCTATCTTCGGAGCATCGCGGCAGGGGACAATGGTGTAGATTATGTGATCAGCGGATGCAATGATCTTCCAACAGACGCATCTGATGCGGCCATCCACCTTCGACGAATTGTGCTCGAGCTCTATCCTCTGGGCAAGAAACATCGTCCCAGAGCCCTCGACAACCTCGCACAGGCAGTCGAAGCACGCTTTGATCAGCACGGCAACGTCAATGATCTTGAAGAGACTGTAAAACTTCGTCGTGAAGCCGTTTCTCTGTGCCCTGAGGGAGACTCCGGCTGCCTGAATAACCTGGCCGTCTCACTCCGGTCCCGCTTCCAACATCAAGGCAAATCACATGACCTTGACGAGGCCATCTCTCTGCACGAAGAAGCGCTGCGCCTGCATTGTCGATGAATAGTTCTACGTAATTTCTTCTTTAGTTGTGCAAGTGCTATGATACAAAAGATATACCGTCTGGAGATAATTTGGCCTACTGATCAGCTTCGGAAAGGTAAACTCGTAGGGGCCCTACCACACATTACATCCTGAGTGCCTCTGAGTGTATTGATGCCCCCACCCTAACGGCAAAGCAGATCAGCGACAAGAACAAACAGTGGTGGAATGAGCCTCCTAATATGCAATGTTCACATCCAATGTACTGGAAGTTGACCGAGGCAAAGTCAGAGGATCACCGTGACATTGATGAGCATGTCTGCGCTTCAAAGAATTTTACTGTTGTTGATTGCTTCTGCCTTAATGTGTCATGCTCGTGTTACTGTAAGTGTAGCCTAACTTCGAAGACAAAGACGATCATATGACCTACACGCATGGATGGCGGCCGCTACGATTTGTTACCTGTTGGGATTTAAATCGCGGAAAAAAAATAGGACGATACCACTAGGATGCATTCCCAAATATCTTGATGTGACGAACCCTTGACGACACATCTCGGTTGGAGGGTCCATTGAACACACAGAATTAAAATCACCGTTCCGCGTTCAAGACGCAACAGAAAGCTGAGATGGCATCCGAGTATTCTTGCGCCGAAGTCTCGCGAAATAAAAGGTTATTTTCCGCTGTCAAAATCATTCATGAGTACATAATTCACTCACATTCGATCTATAAGACACATACCTGCGGAGGCCTTTGCCTCCTCAGTGCGAACCTTCCTGTCGTTTTCCAAGTCAGAACAAGCATGATGACAATGCCCGGCTTTCCATGATCACGAAGTGCTTTCAACTACCATGTCACACCTTGGTATAGTCTGTGATGACATATACCAACAAAGCACCGACAGCGTTATAGTAGTAACTGATGAAACCGCAAGTCGTTAGCCTCAACACCAAACAACGACTGTGTAGGGTGACTGCATACTAAGGGGCAATCGCGTCGAAACGCTCCAAGCCTGCGGTATCATATATACATGCCTTCACCCACTCCAAAGTAAATTCTGGATTTGAAACAGTAAGGGTTTTGTGGTCGAGGCCAAGATGCCGATCAGACTTGTCGGTGAATTCACAATGTACGAGTTGCAAAAGGACTGGGTAATACATACGAGGGCTCGCGTGCCTCCTGATAAATGGACCATCACTTACGATTTCTGTAGGCTAATGTGAGCTAGGGAGCGAAAAAAGAACATTAAACATGCTTACGAAGTTATGATACGATTTGCCAAATCCACAATCACCAATTAGAACAAGCTTGGGGAACTAGTCAGCACAACAGAAACAACTGTATGGAGCCCTCACCTTGCAGCTGTAGTCGTAGTGGTCTTCAATAGACTAAGTCAAAAATCTAAACATCGACATGGTAGTATTGATGAAACAGCTCAGCTTGAAAACAAACTAGAAGAGGAATTCAAGGAGATTCTCAAAAACCCAGTAATCATTTTGCAGACTTGAACTCAGTGAGACCATACTCGGTATCTCAACACAGTTCCCGAAGTCACCAGAGCCCCAAGAACCAGTACCCAAGTCACTAGGATACACACCAGGAGGTACGCTCTTCATTCAGGTGCAGCGGTGGCGGTGGCAGAGCTGACAGCGCGACTCCTAACAAAGACAAGGATAACTCATTCATAAATTTCGTGCACATTTACATCTTCAGCGTTGCAAAACCAATATCACTTCAGGTATTCACTGTATCTTGATCTTCTCACCAACGCCTGCACATGAGGTCATCAGTACCGATCACCGATTAAGAATAAGATCAACTGATGGAACTCACTCCTTTTCCAGACAAGCCCATAGTTCTTCGCAGTCCGGGTAGAGAACATTCCCGCGAGAATTAGCGCGCATAGCGCACGGGCGGCCTCTGGGTCCATAGCCTCAACTTTATCGCCCGTGCTTCCGAGGACGGTCGAGATCACGCTGTGGAGTTCGGCCCAGAATGGCTGGGCGTGCGTGAGGAGGGCATAGAGCCCCGTGATGAACGGCGCACACCAGAGGTCCGTGGCCGTCCATCCGTATGGCTTGATCGCGGCGGGGGTCGTAAGTGTGAGCGGGGTAGGCTCGAGGAAAGAGAACATGCTGGTTATAAAGAAGCCTCCATTGGCGATGACCTGTTGTAGGAAAGGGTGGTTAGAGAGATCGAGACATGATTGGGAAGAGGCGACGTACGAGAGAGGAGAGCAGGAGAGTCCATGGGGAAGATGCGATAACGGGGGACGCGTGGGTGATGACTGGCTTGGGTATGAGGCTGCAGAGAAGCAACGCGCGAGTAAATCCGTCGACGATAGAGAGCGGAAGCTCAGTGGTAAGTGACATGGACGGTATGACAGGGATATACTCTACTATCGCCTGTGCGGCGATGTACACACCGGGGGAAACACCTGAGAGTACGAAAGATGGGGGAACACCGAGCAGAGGACCTGAAGGCGGAGAATGGTCAGTATGCATGACGCAGGTTCGAGTTAGTAAAGTACCTATGATGGCCTCTCCTCCAAACTTGATCGTGAGCGAGGTACATGCGTCTCTTAGGAAGGACCTCTCCTCAACAGACGCGGGTTTATCGCCAGCACGGCGCTGGTGTTTGGCATACAAATCTTCCTTGATCTGTCTCAAGATAGTGCAAAGCCGCAAGGCGGCTACCAGTTCAATAGAACAGACTTTGATACCAAACCAGCTGAAAGGTGCTATCGGTTCGAGAGCATACCGATACAAGGATATGAATGGCTGGAGAGACATGACGGGCTGTTAACGTTGAGTTCAAGGTGGCAGGAGACAAGCAGGAAAAGCCCTGAGACATCCTCCTTCGGCTCAGCGCCTGAGCGCCTCTGCATGTGAACAGAGTAAGCCGGCTGCGGCACTATCTGGCAGTCGGATTTCGGAACAATCATGCGTGCATAAGCCACGTCAGATGAGACAACGCACAATTACAGAAAACCGTTCAAGGAAATGATATTTTAAACATTTATGCTGTGTCATCAACAATATAATTTCATCCATAACATACAAAGCCCCGGTCAACAAGATTCAGAGCAGCAAATACTATCCGCAATAAGCAATATGCAAGATCAGTCGCCCAAATGTACAGGACTGATTGTTTAAGCCCGCTCGGCCAGTCCAATGTAACGATCCTAGTTCCCATTTGTCGCAACGGTCACGCCATTCACGACGTCGACTGTCCCAAACTTGAGGTCATCCAAGACACCAAGCAGATTTATATCCCAATTCTGGAAGTGCAGATTGACAGCCGGAAAGTGCGGGCACTGCAAGAAAAGATGAAGGCCATCGAACATCTCAGGTGCGCGGTCGTGTATGTCCATCTTCCGGTCGTCGGAAAGTTCGGTCCAGCATGCCGGGTCCATAGGGTCATCAATAACGTTAAGTATAAATGCGCCTTTATACGCTGCTGTAGGTTCCTTCCCTGGCGGCCTCGGCAGTTCCAAGAAGACGTTGACAGCAAAGTTGAAATACGTCAGTTCTTCGGCGGAGTAAGTCCTGTTGCCAAATTGGACCAGAGACGTGGCGATCCTTTGTTGAGTTCCTATATACGGCTTATATGAGGCTGAAACGCCGCGCTTGACAGACATGGACCATAGAGTGTCTTCCGGGTGTTCTGAATTCTCGGAGTTTTTGCTTGTGGGGAGAATACGCAAGGTTATGCCATGCATATTATGCCAACCTGGTAAATCCATGCAAATAATTTCGCTGTCACGAATTATGACCATAGGAAGTGGCTCCGGGAACGCGTCCTTGTATCTCTTGAGGTGGTTGGGAAGCCGTTTCAAGAGCTCGATGGGATAGATCCTCTGGCGTTTCAGGTCATCGGGGAAGCATGGGTTTCGAGGGATTTTAGAATAGTATTGGCGGGTGACAGCGTCCTTGTGCTTGGAGATGTTGCTGGTGAATTGGGCGTATTCTCGAGTATCAGGCATGTGGAAGAAAGGCGTCAGATGCATTGGTATTACGTGGAGATCAACGAGTTTTTGGTGAATCATCTTCGGGATGATACTTTCCACCTCGAGACATTCTCTCGGTATGAAGTAGAAGCCAATTGAAGTTAGGGCACAATCATGAGTTGGTCGGACTTGAGGGATCCCAGTAGCATCATTGCGTACAACTAAATTGTTGACTTCAGTGGGCACGGGTGGTGGTGCGTCGGGAGCAAAGTGCACGTTGCCATTATTATTGTTGGCATCTTCTTCTAGATCGTGTTGGGCGGTGCCAGGGTCAGCGAATTCGAAGCCAGGGACCTGCACTGTGTGTTCAGCTTCTATGCCAGGCAGAAATAATAACATTGGTACCTGTACGTCGAAATTGAAGGCGTCAAGAATGCTGGCGTCAAGTTCATCAGCACTTGGAAAGCTAGATAAATAATCAGTAAAGAAGCTCTGAGAGTGCGCGATCGTGTCACGCAGGACGTTCGAGGTACTCGGCACAGGTGGCGCAGGATGTTCCTCGACGAGCCCGGATGAGTTGTTAGTCTGGTTTGACTGCATGAGGTGATAATAAACAAGTGATGCTGATACAGAAGAAATACCTACGGTTTATATACCATGGCTCACGTCCACAATTCGTTCGAGATGGAATGTGGACGGTGGATTGAGTTATGGACATTAACGAACATTGTGGATGATAATGCAACGTCATGACATTATTTTGATTGAAAGCTAACAAAGCATGGTACAATGGCGAAGCGGCTGTAATGGCCCTAAACCGGGAATGCGAGATGGTTCTTTCCAGCGATCAAACCCATGAGTGCGCTGGTTCAAGACTGTCCCCTCCAGAAAACTTGGTGTCCACATGTCCCTTGCGCCGAAAGGTGTAATCGGACTTGGAATAATCGGTCCTTGATTGGCCAGGGAAGCAATTCCGCAACCTGCAGGATCCGCCGAGTTAGTCGTAGGAGATCAGGGCATGTCATCAGACGCGCTGTGGGTCGTGCTGCTCGCAAACCTTTTTGCTCTTTTTGTGGAGGATTCCCGAAGAACTTAACAGCTGGCGACTGTCGTAACGGGCTTCATCACAACAATGTCCGGCGCACAAAGCAGAGTCCTATTAGGAAGAAAAAAGGTAACTATACACGCTGAACTACAGACACACCGCCCGATTGCTACAGCAAAGGCTACAGTGACAGCAACTCCATCCAAGAATCTAACAGCATTTGCTACCTGTTGCAGGTGTGGAAGAGTCAATCGCTACAGGAATAGTGTCACTAGTGGGTCCCTTGATGGGGTCAGCAGACTGCTCAAGCGACTTGCTCGACACAATCCGGTAGATGTCTAGGAACACATCAGTGAAGGACCGTTTGGTACATGGAGCAATAAGTACCCGTAAGGATGGTCTGGAAAGCTGATTCGACATTTGATGCGTCCAGCGCCGAGGTCTCGATAAACGAAAGTTCGTTCTCCGCTGTTGGAAAAATCAGTACATGGGTGATTCAGTCATGGTCAGTTCATGTAAGACATACTTGCAAAGGACTTTGCCTCCTCAGTGGGAACTGCTCTCAGGTGTTTCAGGTCACTCTTATTTCCAACAAGCATGATAACAATGTTCGAGTCTGCGTGATCCCGGAGCTCCTTCAACCACCGCGTTACGTTGACGTACGTTGCATGTTTAGCAATGTCGTACACCAACAGAGCACCAACAGCACCACGGTAGTACCTGCGGAAACGTTAACCAAAACAGTACACTGCGACTGCGGAGAGCGACCACGTACGCAGATGTGATCGCACGGTAACGCTCTTGGCCTGCAGTATCCCATATCTGTGCCTTCACCGTCTTGGCATCGACGGTGATCGAGCGGGTCGCGAACTCGACACCAATAGTTGATTTCGACTCCAAGTTGAACTCATTACGAGTGAATCGCGAGAGAACTGGGTGATGTGTATGAGCGGCCGCGCGTCCCCTGATAAGTACATTATTCCTTACGATTTCTGTAGACCATAGTGAGCTAGGAGGCGATGAACGGAACTTGAAACATGCTTACGATTTGCCGACTCCAGAGTCACCAATTAGAACAACCTGTGGAGGGGGAACTGGTAAGCGCCGTGGAAACTATTATGTAGGTGGACTACGTACCTTGAAGAGATAATCATATTCAGTCATGTCGAGTTGTTGGAAACGTTGAGTGGTCGAAGAGCTCTACGTATGAAGAAGTGCTTGGTCGTTGAAAAGCACAAGCAGTGGTCGGAGTTCAAAAGTGACAGTGGGGGACTTGGAACTTGTTCCCGCCGTGCTTCCTGATCCTTATACTTTGACTTGATGATGACTTCTATTATGTCTGATTGGAGACTAATAAGTATTTATTTTAGTTCGTTCCAGTGTTATGAGGCTGTTGTCTACTGACAGATGTGGTATTTTCATGCTCGTAATCAAGGGACCCTGATCATACTGAGTGTACTGCCAGTCTATAATTGCCAGTCCTGTCTGATGCTTCTGCCTTTCATCTCCCACAAAACTAGGGCGCTGGCGCCTCGACATGCTCTAGCCAGCACCGGGCCGACCCCGTGGTCACGATGCTTAGTCGGTCTGATTGGTTACTGACAGGCAGCATCAAGGATATTGACGCCTTTACGCATTCGGCACGAGGTTCATAGCTCCCTCCATGTCTACTCCACATACCAAACGTATCTGCCAGATAATAAAGGTGCCTACAAACCCCTCTGCAGTAATTAGTCGACCCTCCTGACTATTCACCACAGCTCAAACCAGAATGCGTGGACGAGTACAAAGAGATCCACAGCAACGTCTGGCCTGGCGTTCTCAACGCTCTTAGACAGTACCACATCGTGGACTACTCGATCAACCATTACCCACCGTTGAATTTGCTCATCGCAAACTTCAAGTACACGGGTAGTGACTTTGAGAAAGACATGAAAGCTATCGGGGACGACGAGGAGACGCAGAGGTGGTGGAAGCTCACCGATAGCATGCAGGAGAGCTTTAATGACGGTGCATCTGGGAGTGGGAAGGAGATCCCTTGGTGGACGGTGAGTTTCTTTTGTAGACTGCGAATTTTTACTTGAATAATATGGTGAGTAGGACGTCGAGGAAGTCTTCCGTTTCGAGGGAGGTTCTTCAGCATGATATGATGACAGTTGTCGATAATGAGCTGTAGTTCAATTTACTACCTCATCACGAGAGCACCACCAAGCAGCCCCTTGCGGGAGCACAATACAACCTGGAGGCAACCAGTCTAGTACTTATAATGAACCTTCGTATTCCACATCGACTCACTCTGCAGTCGCCCGATCTTTGCATGCACACACTCGAGTGAGTCCATGCCCATATACGTGTTCATGAGGCCTGGAATGCCCTCCTGCACACCCTTGCGCAGTTCTTCATCGTCCATCCGCGTCACAGACCCAATGCGCTTCATCACAGCCTCGACGCCAACCAGCATGCATCTTTGTTGTTACAGCTGTTGGCTCCGATGTATACAGTACCGGAGGCTCGAGCATCTCACTTGATACAATGGGTGTGCGCGTCCAACCCGGGTGGACATCCACAAACTGTATGACCACTCAGTACTCAGCGCTTGGCGACTACTGTTTGTACTCTTCAATTGATATTACTCGCGTGGATGTTCCAAGCAGGAAGGGCTGAGGTGAGCGAATTCAAGGCTAAATAATGGCAAGTCAAAGGCACACGCTACCAGTGTCACGAGCAACATTACCTGCTTTCCTACGAACACCAAACGATTCAGCGACACCTAACAGACAACAATAACCAACTTACGTGCTATTATAGAACCCGACCAGCGGAATCCCAGTGATCCCTGCCATGCTCAATATTTGCACGAGCATCCCCCCAGCACCCTTTGGGTTCACTTCTCCAAAGAACTTAACCGCCTCGAAGCTTACCTTTACCGCGCCCCAGAAGCTAACACCCATCAACGCCATGGCACGGGTCTATCGGTATCCCCTCCAGTTCCTGACAAAACGCCTGTCCCGCGTTATTATACACGACGCCGACGTGTCCAAAGGCGCCCTTAGCCTGTACGAAGACAAATTTGACCTGGGCTTCGTTGGTCACGTCCAATGGGAGCACTAGGAGTTGGGTGCACGGGTATTGGGCGGCGAGGTCATTGGCAAGGATGGAGGGCTTGCGCAGCGTTGCGATGGCAATCTCGCCGTTACGTAGGACCTCTTCCACCATTGCCCTGCCGAACCCGGTAGACGAACCGGTCACAGCGAGCAGTCAGTAACCCACACGCTGAAGAGTTACATACCAACTCACTCAACCAAACTCGAGAAGTAGGTTGTACCATTACAATTCCGCTTGTGTTGTTCATCGAAAACCCTCACAAATGATATAGGCCAAACTCCCAACGCCATGGCTCACGTTGGGTAACATGGAGTAGAGGACCGCTAGAGGCAGACAGGCCATAATGTGGGTGGTCTGCTATTGTCAAACTGTCGTTCTAGAATTGTGACCGGTCATCATTATAATTAAAGTCGACATCCGTACGGGGGCACATACTAACCAAGCTACCAGTAACCAGTCCCTCTCAATATAGTATTGCTCTTAGCACGGTCAGTGATCGAACAGATGGGCTCAGCTCACACGTATATTCGATGCCGAGGTTCACCTGAGATACCAAGGGTCCCGCAACAACATAAAATCATTGCTGCAAATTTAAGGATATACATGGAAAACCGCAGTCCGCGCTATGTGGGACACTTGGCACAAGGGAAATTTTTAACCTAGAATATAAAGGACTTGGAAATGTTGAAGTATGTGGTGAATGGTGAATACCTCGAGACACCCACAGAATCAATATCTTGTAGAACGACAAGCCCTCGTGCTTTCATTCGTATGTATATGTGATATATCCAACCCCAGCTAGGTCAGGGCTGCGAGCAGAATGGAGATTGTCGTCGCGGACAGTCGAATATACCCGGAGGTCATGAGAAGGCCCGATTACTTGTTTATAGGCGAGAGTGTCATCATGATTGCGATGTATTTCCCTCCTGGCAACTGATCTGAAAGGTTCCGAGCAGCCAAGAATGAGGCAGGGTCAACGTCAGATGGCGAGTCAAGCTCCGGCGCACGTTTGTGAACCAGTTCCTATTCTTGTGGTTCTAATGTTCATCGTGCTTACAAGTTCAATCTACGTTGCCAATAATAAGATGATCAGCTGTGATAGAAAGCACAATCATGAGCAGTCGCCCCACGCGTGCTAGAGAGCTTACAGATTTATGAACACACATCGGACTGTAGTACTAGTCGGTTGTTCTACGGTGCCTCCATGTCTTTCTGGCCTGTACTATGCACATCATCCATGGACACCTCTGGGGTAGGTACTTCTAGTCGCTACGGCCTTTCGCGAAGCTCGAGTACCCCGAGCTTGATAGAATACTACGAGGAAATGAGAATTCCGTCGACAGTAAGGATGGCGTACCTTTGTGATGATGGTCAACATGTTTTAGCGGTTCAGGCTTGGTCGAAAGCAATATATTGTAATGTGCCGAAAAGAAGTCCGGCACATGATAATATAAAGTGATATAATGCAATATAATGCAATGTAAAAGCACCGGAATCTACATAATGGCTACCAAGGACTCACCGGTTCAAGTTGTTGTGGATATGAAATGTTCAGCCCCGGCAGCAGGGTAGTAGGGAAGCCCTCGAGGGCATATAGGTAACGTCAACTATGTTGCGCTCTGCCCTGGGGCCTGATGTCGAGCAATTCCTGAGCGTGGGGCAAGACAGCGAGATACTGATCAAGGGAGCGGAGTGATGGGAACTGGAAATATTATGAATGTGGTTCATGGACATTAATGGAGAAAAGGTCTGTTGTGGTTGTCGGTCGACAGTGGAAACAGGCGATATGGTCAGCGGACCTGTGAGAGTACTGACACGCCAATACGGCGGCGTCGAATCTCAAAGTGGGAAAAGGTGCGCATTCAATGACGTGGTCAGTGGTAATTCGCCAGATTGGAAATTTCCGCTATTATATGCAATGATCACCACGCCAATCAACGACTCCAGCTGCAGGCGCCATATGTAGTGTCTGAGTTACTAAATCAGTCACTTTCGTGGTACCGATCGACTCTCACTTGATCGAGTTTTAAATTTCTCGCTGTTACAATTGACTCCGCTTAGCTCTGGCGGGAGTCACAGCGAGGTCCTTTGCTAAACCCTCGTTACGAGTGCTCGTCACCAACTGCGAATTAATTCAAACAATATTCGAAGCCTGCGCAAAGTTCAGATATGGTCACTGGTTACTGGTAGCACGCCCAGGATGGGACTGAGTAGGACTTGGATACAGGACTGAGTCCTATCCTGGCATCTTATATTGTATAGTGACGCGGAGCGACTCGAATTGCTATCCTACTACACGACCTCGTTCTTGAGTTGCTCATCGCATCCTCTGCTAGCACTAGACCATGTTGACGCTTACCAATGTCACTTGGCTGGACGTACTATGCCTTGCTGGTGGAGCGTATCTGGTAAAACAGGTGTTCCAAAAGAAGAACCCTGCACCATATCCCCCTGGTCCTCCAGGGTTGCCTCTCATTGGAAATGTCCTAGACATGCCTCAAGTCAAGCCCTGGCTCACCTTCGCTGAGTGGGGCAAGAAGTATGGTGAGCGTCTCGTACCATCCCGTCAAAACCATGCATTTCAAAGTCTTATCTGCAGGTAATATCTTGCATGTCGAGCTTCTCGGTCAGCACATGATCGTGCTGAACTCTAGCAAGGTTGCGGTGGACATGCTGGACAAGAAGGGCTCGATCTACTCCGGCCGTCCTGTTCTGCCTATGAGTGGCGAACTTGTTGGCTGGAAGCATCTTTTGCCTCTTCTCGCTTACGGTGACCGTTTTCGCCAGTCCCGCAAGTACTTCCATCGCAGCATTGGCAGCAGCGACGCATTGGGCATCTATGACCCGGTCCAGGAGATCGAGACTCACCGATTCCTCAAGCGTGTACTTACGGAACCAGACCAACTACAGGAACATATTCGACAGTATGTATTATTTATCTTTGCATGGACATGATCTTCAATTTTGATAGCACCGCTGGCGCTCTTATTTTGCGAATCTCTTATGGTTATGAAGTGAAAGAAAACAATGATCCTTTCGTTGACCTCGCAAAAATCGCTCTGGATAATTTTTCGCTCACCACTACTCCCGGTGCCTTCATGGTTGATTCTATTCCATTCTGTAAGCTACAGCATTTGGACGTTTGATTCCAATGACCTTACCATCTTTAGTGGCCAAGATCCCTGAGTGGTTCCCTGGTGCTGGCTTCAAGCGCCTGGCGCGTGAATGGCGCGAGATCGCCGATGAGATGGCTGATGCACCCTACAAGTTCGTCAAGGATCAGATGGTGACCAACATCCGTGGTTGTACCATCATGCGTTGAAGTTTAAATTTTACAGGCTGTTGGCATTGCCCCGGAATCTTTCTCCTCGAATCTGTTGAAAGGCCATACTCCGACTGCGGAAGAAGATCACAATGTGAAATGGTCCGCTGTATCTATATACGGCGGTGGTGCCGACACGGTAAGTGGTCCCTTCATGTTTCAAAATATCATATTTAAATGAGACTAATACCCGATTACTCAGACTGTTTCTGCAATCTACGCGTTCTTTCTAGCTATGACCCTTTACCCTGATGTGCAGAAGAAAGCTCAGGCTGAAATAGACGGCGTTGTTGGTCCTGATCGTCTCCCCTCCTTCGCCGACCGCGCCTCCCTTCCATATGTCGAGGCGCTTGCCAAAGAAATTATACGCTGGAATCCTATTGCCCCTACCGGTATGCGTATCTTGCTCATCACATTCTTTAATTGCCGAGCGGTATCTCGATAACAGGTTTCCCCCACTGTGTCACTGAGGACGACATCCATGACGGGTATTACATTCCCAAAGGTTCCGTGATAATACCCAACATTTGGTTTGTACCCCCTTTTTCGTATTCGGTATTTTAACAGAACATAATGCTAGGTTTATGCTCAATAACCCGGAGATATATGCCAATCCCTCGGAATTCAACCCCGAACGCTTTTTGGCCAATGGAGGAAAGAAACCTGAGACCGAACCCCGTACCACCGCCTTCGGCTTTGGGAGACGGTAAGCATGAAGTTGGTTTTGAGTGGAATGCTAACTTTCTGCTCCGCAGTATCTGTCCAGGTACGCCTAACTCACAGAAACTCGATAAATAGAAAACTTCTGACGTTGAACAGGTCTCCTCTTCGCTGAAACCTCCATCTGGTTATCTACGGTTAGGTCATTGGCCGTGTTTGATATCTCCAAAGTTGTTGAGAACGGCGTTGAGATTACCCCCGAGGTTGACCAAACAACTGGCACGCTCAGGTATGTCGCATATCGTATGTGTCCGTGGTGCTAGTCTAGATAGATACTTCTAGCCACCCCAAGCCTTTCAAGTGCTCTATTAAGGCTCGCTCTGCAAAAGCCCTTGCGCTCATTCAGCAGGACGTTAACTACTAAGCGCGCGAAGATGAACAACACACAAGAATGTACTTGCTGTACGTGCCTATTTTCACACTTACCATCTAGATCTCTCATAGCTTGTGCTTTGCATCATAGTAGGATTGCTGTGTCACATCGCGATTTCTTCGTGTCGGTCTTGTTTCTTTCTCGATATAAATCAGTGATTATCGTCCGTTGGGGCCGCACCCTGGTATATCAGACGATACCTGCTAAGATATACTGTATAGTACTATGTGCGTCATGTTTGTTGTACAATGTGTGTTCATTGGTCCAGGCAGATGCGAGGCGGCTAAAAGCGATAGGTGTGAGCTTGTGTGGGATCATGTGCTTCCCCCGTCGTCTGCAGGTGGTCCAAGAGTCATGACGGAGCACTGAATAATCTGCGGAATGTAACAGTAGATGAAGCAAAGCAAATGTGGGATGGCTATTATAATCGATATATGTCAATAAGTAAATAGCCAGTAGTAACAAACAGCGTAAGAGATCTTCGTACTTCGACATGGCATGCAACTACAATATCTCTAGCGTTCTGGCGTCCACGTCTTGGACAGAAGCTATGTCCTTGACTTGCGCAATAATGTTGTGATCCGAAGCGATCCTCTTGTACTCCCCACCCTGCTGCTGCACTAGCAAAAGTGCGCCAAAAGGCTGTCCTAGGCGAACGATCAAGCGCCAGTGAGACACCGAAACAACCGACTCATCATCTTCAGAATACCCGCCAAGGGATTCATCCGATGAAGACGCGAGCTCTGACAAATTGTTCACGCTTTGGGTCTCGTCTGCGGGGTCAGGCAGCCCGAGGTCATAACGATTCCACGGACGGATGAGCAAGAATTTCTGCCGAGTGTGCTTTGTAGACGAGAATTGAATCAGTTTGTCTCCTGTGGTGATGAACAGGTCGCGCAGACCGCCTGCCTTGACATCGTAAGTGATACATGACCGCTGGTCTTGACCGCTCCTCCGTTTGACGTTAGTGACAGGGAATATGATGCAAGGTAGCTGCAACCTGCAGTTCGCGAAACGAGGAGTGCTCAGCTTAGTAAGCGTGGTATACAGCGCCAAAGCCTGGTCTGCAACAACTGTATTTCTCAGCGATGAGACCAACGTCTGAACCTGATCGTCGGATAAAGATGACGGTGTGCATGGTGGAAGATTGTACGAGGAAATGTCAGCTGGGAGACAGCTATTGAATTCGGATGCTTTTCCAACCCAGTCTAGCGCGGAAATGTCGCCCGACCGAGCCACAATTTCCTGCAGGAGCCGACCGAGAGCATTTTGCTTCCTCTCGCCATAGATGAGAGGTAGATGGACGCCGAAAATCCCGAACAATGAATACGCGATGTCTTCCTGCTTCGTCGTCTCACGCATCGACGCCCATCGCAGTTTCTCTCTTGCACCTGTCATGCCCGGATGGAAGGCAACGAGGGCTTGTGCATCTATGCCTGTCGAATCCTTCAACTCCTTTATAATGGCAGTAGACTCCTTGTGGTTGGGAGAGCGGTCGTTGAGATATAAGGTCCAGTCTTTGCGGTAGAATAGAATGATCTTGGGAGCCAAAAATTCCTGAACAGTCCATCCTCGCGTGTTCCAAACGCTATTCGCCAAAGCAGCCGACTGCGCTAAAGGCAGAACATCCGACAGGTAGACAATCGTGAGTGCTGATTGGCGATACCAGACAAACATGGAGTTGACCGATTCCTGGACCTCATTAAGGTTATTCTGGTCGATGCAGCATGTGTCGCTCCACGCCCAACGATGCCCTGCATCATGAGCAACTGCGCAGAACTTCTGCAACTTCACCGTCATCCCAACTGATTCCAAATCGTACACGCCCATGTCCTGAATGTTGTGGAGCAGTAGCTCCCCACTTTCCCATCTATGCGACAACATGACCCAACTGAAGTACTTCGCGACCGCTTTTTTGACGGACTTCCCTTGGAGGGGCGCATAAGCCATCGACGAAGGTAAAATCTCCTGGTACTCTCTGCTTTCCATAAAGGCTTTGATCTGTGCCTCTCGATTGTGTATGCGCCCGGTGGAGGTATTGATTAGACGGAGCGGGGCATTTTCCAGTTGCGTGCGAATGGCCTGTCGAATCATGTCTTCGACTTGAGATCGATTGACATACTGCTGATGCAGCTCTGCAGAGAGTGCTCGTCATATTCACGTTGACGCATGAGTCGTCCAGGGCTTACCTTGTACGCGCGCAGGGGTGGCGTCCGACTTGGAGAGCATGAGATTTATGGCCTCGAATGCTTCCTCGTAGCGCCGTACTGCATGGAGCATTGCATACCTCAGTTCATACCCAAGATACGATGAAGGGTTAAGTTCAATGACCTGAGCGTCGGCGATATCAGTACAGTTGAGAGACAAACAATGAATATCGTCCACACCCTGTTCGCGTCAGAAAGGGCATCCTCATATCGGTATTGTTCCAAATTTGCCTTGCTGCGGTGCGAAAAGAGGGATTCGCATGAAGAGTCCAGTCCGATCCCAGTTGAATACAGTTCAATAGCCCTCTCATAATTTCTCGCAGTAATAGCCTCATATCCTTTTGTAATACAGCGAGCAGTGCAGTTTTTCTTGAAGACTAAACAACCCTAGAGTAAGTGTCGGTGTTCGAGTTGCCCAAGACCCCCAAGCACTCACCAATGGACCATTTAGGGTCACTGTTCTTTGCACCCTCATCAATCACGCGCATCATGTATTGGTAAGATTCAACCGCTTCCATCACTTGATCATCGCGGAGCAGTGTGTCGCACCGTCTTTGGTTGACGGTTTGCCATAACGAATCCATGTCCCAGCCGAAGAGCTGTCCAGATATCACAAATCAGTGAGAGTGTGCTCTATGACTTTGCAGTGACGCACCGCCGTAAATATCTTAAATCTAGGTTGAAAAAATGCTTCATGAGAGAAAAAGTCGGTTCTGATGGGAACATTATCATTGAGTTGATCAGCGGTTTCGCAATACCGCCCGTCCTTGACAGTAATTCTTGGAGGCTGTACACGCAGATACAACTGACATGTGTCAAAAGGGTGGTAAAACTCGTAAGGTGTAACATAAAGCTCACTTCGACAACGATGCGGGTATCTGAGTGTGGATAAGCAGTGGCGAGGTTTTGAACACGCCGGATTGCCTCATTACGACGACTGCCATTGAAAATTGCGACAGCCTAGACAAAATAACATGGAAGTCTTAGGATGACAGACTGTTTATGAAAGTAACAATAAGTACCTTGATCAATAGTAAAAGACCGACGGTAAGCGGACCACGATCCGAAAATACGAAAGCGAGATCGAAAGTTTCCGCGGCGTCCGAGAACTGCTGGTTGCCGCAGAGGGCAATGCCCTTGGATATGTAGCCCAATAACGAGGGCTGGATGGCAATGGACTATGTCCAAGTAGAGTCAACGTGAACAGCATCATGATATACAGAGCATCTGACCTTGTCTGAGTCCTGAAGTGCCTTGTACCACTCAGAGTTTTGCGCCCTTACAATTGAACGAGTGGCATAAGAGTTGTAGTTGCTGCTGTCTGTGTCAATGTCTTGAGTAAGCTGTTTTTCAGCGGCGGGAAGGTCCCCATGAATTTGGACCGTCATAGCAAGGAACTGAATGAAGCAAGTTCGCATTCTGTGATAAGTAGATACGTCGAAGGTAAACAACTCACGTCAAGTAGTGAGTGGTGGTTGTCACTGCTAGACGCTTGGTGTCTTTCCAAAGAGTGATTACTTGCATTGTCATTATTGCCAGTGGGCTCGTCGTGGTTGTCGTGGTCATGCAGCTGTGTGTCGCCACCGATAGCAATGTGAATGAACAGACAGGCAGAACAATGATGAGTGAGAACATACCCGCGAGTCATGAGGGGTGGGGAGTTGCTGACGTTCTTCTTCTTCTTCTTCATCATACCCGATCCTTCCTTCCCCCTCGTCTTGCTCAGTGTCCTTGATAGACCAGCGCAGCACCCTATTGCCATCTCCACTCACGAGCAATTCTCCATTAGGAGAAATCGCGATACAACGAACCCGGGCGGTGTGTTGGAGTACCTGTCCTATCTGCTGGTGTGCCTTTGTGTCCCACAGTCGCACAGTCATGTCGTCCGAGGCGGTGGCGATGAAGGTGTCGTGAAAAGAGATGGCGAGAGAGTTGATGCAGTCAGTGTGACCGGTGGAAGGTCGACCGATCTGGTCTCCGTTAGACGGGTTCCAAAACTTGATGTTTTTATCGTAGTATGATGCGGAGACAAGTTGCTGTCCATCATACGACCATACGACGCTTCGAACCGACTCATGAGCGTCGATCTTGCGAAGAAGTTTGGCGTTACTGGTGCGCCATATTCGGATAGTATTGTCAGATGATCCGGAGGCTAAATTTAGCCCGTCCGGGCTGAATGTGACACAGTGCACGATTTGACCATGACCGTGGAGTGTTGAAAGGACAGTGCCAGTCTCCGCATCCCATAAAATAACTGTTTGATCACCTGACCCGCTTGCGAGTTTCTTGCCATCGGGGGAGAAGCACACCGACCACACCTTGGCTGTATGCTTCTTCAGCGGATCGAATATCATTGTCTTGCTCTTGACGTCCCAGATGATTATGGTTTTGTCATCTCCACCACTTGCAATTCGCATGTCGTCTGGTGATATGGCTACTGATCGCACCCCGTCCTTGTGTCCCTCCAATGGCCCTCCTACTGATTCTCCTTTCTGCACGTCCCAGATTCGCAGGGTATGGTCCCATGAACCAGTCACAACCCGTCGACTGTCTTTGAAGAACGTGGCTGCCATTACAAAGCTCGTGTGCCCTTCCATCGCTTCCATCGCCCGCGTTTGTGCCTGTTGTAAAGTCAGCGCCGGCACCCAGCGCTTTCTCACAGCTTTTTTTGCTGCACGAAATATCTTTGCCATTTTGCATTGACCTAGACACAAAGATAGACGGTCAGTATCATTTGAGGCTGACGAGGAACGTACTTTTGGGATGTAGTTGCTTCGTGGATCTTAGGTGGTGAGTAGTAATGGTTTCCACTTTCTGCCCATAACCCAACTCATGAAGTAGTGCTAGAGAGTACTGGCGCTTGTCCGATGATCCGCGGGTTATTAATGGATCCATGCCACGTTGCTACGGCATGGATCTCATTTACCTTCTTCCACCATCGCTGCCCTTCTTCATAAACCCCCGTCATATATGATTCATCCTTCGTTCTCTGCACAGTCAACCCGCTACAACGACCATGCGTCTAGCACTATTCTGCATCACAGTCAACTCTGCAACTTTTCTACTCAGCTCGTCTTTCATCATCCTTCGTAACGCGCTAATGTCTTATCACTTCTGGTAGTGTGTCGAGCGGCCGTTAGTGGGTGTTACCGGTATGTGCCGATTTACTTACCTTCTTGCACGATAACGATCCGTGTATACCTCCTGGTTACGTTCCAGGCGCTGGCCAGATCGTGTCAACAGTTATGCCCCTCCACTTGTCTCGATGAGTGGCTTGATCCACTCCCAGAACCCTTGTCAGCGAACGCATTCGATGCACACACGTTCCAGAAATCTCAAGCGATCTCGTATCGGAACGGCTTGATCGCCACGCAGAAGTTTTATTGTGGAGTCAATAGTTTAATTTCTGACATTGTAATGCTCTCCTGGTCTTGAGAACGCTGCCGTTGAAAAGTATTTGCTCAATGAGATGTCGACAGTCTGTCTCGGGCATCCAAGAAATGGACGATAGATAGGGATAATCACCTCGTACAGACTAGACTACCTACGAGTCCATGTAAATGGAAAGCATTACCAAAAAAGCTGGCAAAAATCCAATCCACGTGGTATGCAGAAGAGCATTGACAATATATTATTGATGCAAGATGTCGACAGGTCAAAACGAAAGCATTGAAGGGTGAGTACAACAGTTTCACAACGTCACTACTCATTCAATACCCAGTGAAAGCCACAAAGATCTGAGGGCACCCGCAGCCCATGCCATGCCAGGTCCCTGGTCTTCTTGGACATCAAATTCTCGTGATTATGGAGTTGCTCAGACAATGGTTGTTTATCAGGCACCGAGAGCAAGAGGTGTGGGAATTTGCAGTTTCGGACATGGAGCTGGGCGTAATTCAGAACATGCCTCCGCCTACCGTGACAGCATTATTGTCACGTTCATTAGACCATATATAGTAGCTTAGTCAGATCACTTCACAGACATAAGTCAATGATAAGTCGGGATTGCAAAACATGAGCATGCAAATTGAATGATAGCAGGCCAAGCATAACAAGTACATAGGACAGAGAGAAAAGCATGATGTAGACTATATAACGACAATTGTAAAGTGTGAATTCAAGAACGAGTACAAAGCAATTGAGAAGCTGCATGAGGTCATCGATCGACAGATCAAAATAATGGCGGAGACAACAAAATGAATGGAATGATCAAACAACTAATGTACGAGCAGTTAGAATTTGTGGCTGGGTAGCTACATGAACTCATTTGGTAGGCATAGACACAGCAGGACCTATGCGGAGCGTTTGGACCGACAGGAACTTGAGGCTGGGACGTTCTCCTTCTCGACATCCTGAGACGATAGCTAGCAAAAGGTAAGAGAGTGAGAGTATGAGACACTGATCAGTAACAACGACATGTATGACGCACATATATTCAGTGATATCGGTCACATGTTTGAACTCATGACATCCAAAATACTATGTTTAGAGGGCAGCACCCTTCAACACACGTTTCTCATTGAATCAACTATCTAGATGTATTCTACGGTATTGAAAATGGCCCCGTATTAGTACTCAGTGGACAATTTTATTAACTTCTGACACCACTATCGAGGAACTCAGAATGGTCTGCTGGTGAGTTCAAGTGGCTGTGTATTGAGGTTTAAAAGCTTATGTAAAGTTGCGCTCCATATCCGGAATTTCACTTTTGCCCACCTCTTGACCGAGAGGTAAAGATGTCTCGATAGTGAATAGTATATCAAGCCTGTGACCTCGAAGTAACAGTAGACCACCTTATTTTAGGGTAGCCTACAGTGCCTTGAGTCAATGGAGCAGAACCCTTGTATAATCGCGTGATTTGGGGTGGGGATGAGAGAAGCTCAAATATTAGTTGCGATGGTATTGAGAGATGCGAAGGAAGAGTACAAGGCTTGAAAACAAATCGAACGGAATCTGTTGATTCGTTTTGTTGTGTGTTAAGGTCTCGCCAGAACAATGAATCCCGAGAAAGCCGAGAAGAAGCAGCTTGAAGAGAATCGAGATTGACGGAGACAAACATTCAGAGCGTGATCAATCTGAAACGTCGCAGACCAACGGGTCCTAGAGCAACGCAAATACACATCAGGTAACCCATCCTGGTAGATCAAAACACACTAGAGAACGCAGATAAGTGGGTTCGTGGACAAAAATCGGTGATCCGAAAATGGGTCAATGGACGCAGAGAAGAAGAGGAATATTAATGAGGCGTCGATTCTCGAAGTCCTGTCCTTGTGTGAGGCCTGCATGGGGAGCGATCTGGCTTCAATCTTATCAAGGATGGGAGGACGTGCAAACGGGAACTTTCCCATTGAGTAAGCAAGGGTGGAATTTTCCCACAGGTTCAACCCTCTCCACAACGTTGAGTCGGGGAAAGCTTTACTGCATCTTGTGATGAAGTACAAGTACACGTCACGGAAATTCATCGACCTCATTCAGGGCTCTACGTCTAAATGGGCTAACTGGGATCCAATAAGAAATATAGCGGTATGTAAAATGCTATTTCGTTTCAATTGACCTGACAAACACAGGTGGGCGACTTTGGAATGATCATCAATAACACCGGAGAATTCGATTGGGAAGGGAACATATACAGCCCACATTTCCAGGAGCAGCTTAAATCGTCTGATTACAAGTTCGACATTGATCTAGCGGATCCGACACTTCGTCCCTGCGAACAGGAGGCGCGGGATGATTACCATATTGCCAAATCATGGGGTGTCACTGCTACTAAGACCAACGTATCTCCTGAAGCGTAGGTGCTATGTCAGTGCTTGGCTCGTATATCTGACTGTGTTACAGTGGTGTGCAGAGTGGAGAGACTGTCCTCAAACTCGATTTGCAGTTCGCTTCGAACAAACCTGAAGCTGTGTTAGTCATGTACAAGCCAAAATACAGTTCCCTTCCGAACGACGAGCGCATCATCAGGCTGATCAAGTCCGTGCCTAATATCTTGAGAGGGAAGTACATCATCACCGAAGTGACATCTTGCGCAGCATATATGATGCATATGCATGACCAGAGTAAGTCCGGCATGTGCAAGTCGACCTTCTGTGCTGTTCACATTTCACACGTAGAAACGGAAAAATTTTCTGTAACACTCAGAGCCACCGGGCCTCTAGCAGTCGATTTCACCTGGTCTTCGGAAGCCGCTTATGGTTTGTTCCGTCAAGGATGTGACCCGACCGCAACATACATGCCCTTGTACAGGTTGAAAAGACCTCGTCCCAAGTTCTGGGAGTTGCCTTTTGGATATCGCTAAACTTCCTAATTAGTAATGTTATCAGGCTCCCTCTCTCGTTCTCTTTCGTTGCTACTTAACAAGTCCCCTTTGCTCTCTGGTACATGACATTCGATAACCTTCGTTGGTTGCTACTTAGTAATGCCTACTTATGCCACCTCATATGTCACCAGTAGTATATAGATTCGTCAATCCTCTCACAGGTTCTCTTGCAAGTTGCAAGCAAGGTGATTAAGAAGCTGACCTTCGGAACCTTTTTTTTTGTTTTGTAAATACCGTTGATTGTCGCTGTAGGCTAGCCAGTACATGCGGAACACCTCAGCAGGGTTGGGTTTCCCCTTCCATTACATTTTGCTACGCGAAAGTGTGACTAGTACGTATGAGTGTAGGTAGGAGTGTTGAATGACTGGGCTGTAAGATCCACTGACAGTCAAAGGCTATGCAAGTCGGAACGTAGACGAACTGTCTGCGGAATGTAGCGGTATGCAAACAAAAACGCAGGCTCATCAATTCCATGGATTCAGCGACTCGAGGAGGTTCTTGCAAGTGGGTGGAAAGCAGGTACAACATGAAAAAACATGCAACACAATCATGTAACGGTCGGAGGGGAGAAAGCAAATGACACAACGATGTAACGGTCAGAATGGAGAAAACAAGTACAACCATAGCAAACATCGACCACGCCTACTAGTATACAATGACAAAGCACGACGAACGGACAAGAAGGAATGTAACAACTCCAGGATATTCCTGAACATGAACATATCACAAACTCGAGGCGGGCCTTGCGAAATGCAGCGCAGCAGCTTTCAAAGATTTGAGATGCGTGTTGACTTCATCCCACTCCTTCGTGTGCATCGTAAACCGGTTAACTTGGTCGACGCAAGGAAGCGCGTTGAAAATGATGCGAGCTACAGCTGCAGTACTCGTTATGGGAGACAAGGTGTCGAAGTCCACTGTTTTTAGGGAGGTGTGTCGTATTTCCTTAGGACCGATTTTGGTGTTCGTAGGATCAATCAACACTCGCAGGGTATGCAGGTGTGGACACAGACGGAGCGCCGTGAATAATCCGCTGAATGTAACGGAAGAAGGATGAAGGCATGAGCCTTCTATATCCAGAGTGCGGAGGTGTGGCCAATTTGACATGGCTCCCAAGAGAAGGTCATTGTCGAGGTAGATATAGGAAAAACGACAAACGAGCCGCAGGGTTTGGAGTTGTGTGAAGCAAAGGAGATGTGGAATGGCTATCAAAAAGCTGCCTTGAGGATCAAATCTGGGGCCAAAGCTAACGATGGCGATTTCAAGTTGTTGCAAGGTCTGGCATGCTCCGCAGTGGGACAGCGCACGAAAGAATTGCTCAGCCTCTTCCAAAGACAGAAGATCGGTTTCTATCTTGAGCTCTGTCAGCGAGGGGAATTGTGAGTGTTGCATGACTGTGGTAATGTATGCAGCACTGTAAACCTGCAAAGAGAGAGCCGTGACGTTGAGAAATGGTGAGAAATCCACGATATCCCGCTCCAACGGCCAAGGGGGGTCACCGCGAATCTGCACGTCACGGACTCCCACTCTGACGAGATTAGGGAGGTTGGAGATGTGCTCCCATGCTGCCCAGTCGAGCGCCGGACAAGACAGAGTTGCAAGCTGCTTGCATAGACGGACACTGTCAGATAGCATGGACAGCTCATCTGCTGTGCTGGCATCAAAATTTAATTTTTTGATGGATAAGTCCTCCAAAGCAGCACAACGCGTCACGATATTTTTCAGATCTTGATTGACGGCAAATAGAGAACAACGGTGCAGCGTGGGGGATAGGAATAGGTCCAAATATTTGGAAGTGGAAAGCCTCCAAGTTAACGACCGCAACCTGGGGAAGACGCATTTCTCGATGGGGATGACTGAGAGAAGGTGAAAAAAGTGGTCGGATGGTACATTCAATGAGCGAACGCGTGCGGAGTGACACAAAAATTGACGGGTCTCGTAGGCAGATAATGGTTCGACGCCTTTTGACCAAGTGTTGTCCCACTTTTCGGATGTTCGGTCAGCCGTTGAAAAAAAACAGAATGCAACTACTGAGTACTGACCCTTAAACCGCTATGATATATCAGCGGATGTAGCCTCGTTACGCAACCGAGCAGTGGTTCCAATTGGTCTACTTTAGCCCACAACAAATCCATCGCGGGTTCGTGGAAGGTCTTGCATGTCGTTGCAAGCGCTGCAATGGATTTCCGAGCCCGTGCTTTTTCGCCAGTAGACAACGGGTTCAGTATTTGATTAACATGCGCGAATACTTCAAGGTAGATTTCGGGAATGAGTAGAGCCTGATGCATCTGTTCTAGTCTGATCTACCGTCGATGGAGTACTAGTGCTGAGAGCGTAGCCGCCAAAAACAAGAAACAGACATGGACAAACAACTTGACGTCGATCGGTGCCAGTCAGTGCCCCTCTCTCTCCCACGTTATGTATCATTTACTTGAGGGAGGATCGGATTGATCATGTTTTAATGTCGGACTGATACGTCCATGCCGGAATTCTCTACAAGCTCTCCGTAACCTTAACCTTATTCCTGCCTGCCATATAAGTAGTCCTCGGGTATTTGCGTCTACAGTAGGACCAAATCAAATTTGGCACCGTGATCTGTCACCGTGTACTTACCATAGAACCGTTGAGTGACCACTGCTTCACGCATTTAAATTTGACCTGGTCGACCAGTTTGATATAGATATCGATATCGAGTCTTTCTGCATAAATACCACCGATCAGAAGATCATGCACATGACTTGATCAAATCATCACGCTTTGAATTGCATAGCGGTGTTTCAGCCACTAACTGCCACTCTATGTACTAGATCTCGCAAAGCAAGACCAAAATCGAGTTCGTAGTACTCGGTTAAATTATGACTCCGAGCTAGCTCGGTTCCCTCATATTAATAATTAATTAATTGACCCTCACAGCGCTCAAGACCCCAGTACACTCTCGAGTCAGAGTCCCGACATGTTCGCTTCAAAACAGCATTTGTTCCTTTTGCCCCCCTTCCATCCTCTGCCCAGCAAGCTCAAGCTCCACCGATATCTATTATGCCGTCCCCATTTCCTGCAGCCACCCGTATTCCCTCGCATCGTGCATCGTCTCTTCCAAATGTTTTGTTTCTTGGTCTATATTGCTTTGTGTGAATTGTTGTACACGAAATACATTGTTCTGTAGTTGCTTAACTATAACTCTAAACCCCTTCCTTGGTGAAGAACACGCGAGTGTTGTTCAAGTAGTGTATGTGAACCGAGCAAGTACTCAACACACAACTCCA
The DNA here is from genome assembly GCA_016628065.1 of Suillus lakei. Lineage (NCBI taxonomy): Eukaryota > Fungi > Basidiomycota > Agaricomycetes > Boletales > Suillaceae > Suillus > Suillus lakei. Next base: position 105,988 of record JABBWA010000101.1, read on the forward strand.
GTCAATGCTCGAGTTGGTGATATCATTATGTTCAAAAAAAACATGTATCTGACCATACAATATCCAATAAAATAGATGAAGAATGTATAGGTAGGGGTAGTGTGAAGGAAGAGTGCAGAGTCAGGATACTGACCAAGGAAAGTAAAGAGGTATTGCAGGTATCGTGGGGGGATCACCAGATGGCGAGAGGGAGCCAGCGGCCACGTGAGGATGACAGGAGGTCGTGGGAGGTCGAAGTGAGCGGCGGGAGACTGCGGTAAGCTGTGGCGGTAGTGCCAGGTTAGCAGGGGCACGAGGAAGGCCATGGTCGGGTGTGTGGGCAACACCAGATTCATGGGAAGACGAGGGGCAGCGGGAGGTCAAGAAAGCAGGTAACTGCAAAGGGTGACAGGAAGGTGAGTGGGTCGAAGTGAAAAACGGGGGACCACAGTAAGTCGTGGCGGCAGCGCCAGCTCAGCGGGAGCACGAGGAACGTCCTGGTTGGGTGTGGGGCAGCGGCAGGACAATGGAAGGGTGGGGAAGGGTCTTGGTTGGGTGTGTTGATGTGCCAGGGTAGCGGGAGGTGGGAGGAGGTTGCCATTGGGCATGAGTGGCAGCGGGAGGCCACTTGAATGGCGGCGCCAGCTGGGCTGTGGGATGGTTGGGTGTGTTGAGTGCATCCACGAGGGCGCAGCTGTGGGTAGGTCTCCGCATCAAGGGGGTGGCAGTAAAAGTGGACGAATGGTGCCGGTGATTCTGTGAAAGGGAGGCCGTCATCATTAAGTCGATGATGAGGAAAAAAGAAAGACGAATGAATATCCAACTTACCTTGAGCTTGGGGTCTTTACCACGGCTAAAGAGACCGGCGGCTCGGACTTTTTGCCAGAGGCAATTAAGGGAACCGAGCTAGCCCGGAGTCATAACAGGCCTAGGGTGCTCGAGACTCCTCAACGTTCAACCATGCACCACGAAGAATGCCATATCTATATGCAATATCAAGTGGCCTATTTCATTCCCAGCTGGCTTCGGGTTCTGAATTGTCACAGCACGTTTCAGGGCTAAATCATATAGATTGAATGAATTGATATCAGAGATGCGATTGTGCGCATGGAAGACACTGGAATACAATCATGAGCGGAGTTTGTGTTCATGTTCATCACTGGGCATTAATTGAGAAGCTGATGGAACATAAAGATATTCCCGCTGACCAGAAATGCACGAACGTTGTAGGTTCTGAGTCGTTGTTCCCGCTGCACGTCCATACTGGTAGTACAACTTGAAGTGGTCCTAAAATTCTGACGGAACAGTCGCGGTGGGATGTGTGCAGCCGTCAAATGTGTAGTGTGCAGCACAAGGTGTGTATACAACTACAATATTAATCACAATATTTACACCACAAAAGAGGTCAAATGTAGAATACTTACAGTGCAAGACTTAGGGCCTTAGGGAACGAGCGGGTACAAACGCCAAACCTAGCGGCTACATTTTGATCTTGTGTGGTAGTTGTTGACGTTCAGTATAGGAGACACCTATCAGACCAGACTCAAGAGCGAGCAAGTGTGGGACAATATCGAGGAGATCGAGGGCCAAGAACTTAGCGAATTCGAAATAATAGATGGAGAGTACTTGACGAGTTAGTGAATGGGGGTCAGTTCACTAGTACTGCTAGTACATATGAGACATACTTTTAATTATACGCAGAGGAACAAGGCAAAGTGAAGGAAGGGAGGCGGAAGAAGGTTGAAAGAGAAAATCAATGATGTATATGCAGATCACGTGAGGAGAATACGAATGTTTGACACCGTCATCAAACCTGTGTAGTCTCTCAATATTCAATTGCCCCTCCTGAAGAGCGCATGTAACGTTCCTGTGGCTGCCTATCCAGCACCCTTACACCAGAAGTAACAGAATAACTCTGCAACACGCAGCAGCTGTTTGGCGTGACTCCGGATTTACCATGGCAAGCCCGTTCTTCAAGTCTCGGGGCGCACAAAGACACCAGCCATTACTATCCATTCCAGCATATTTAACATTGACCCTATTGCTGCTCTCGTCACCTGTCGCATCAATATGGCCGTTCTCGCCGAAACGGTTCACGAAGAACTCTCTCATGAATGCGGGTTCGGCGGGCATTGATGACGGGGATCGGATAGTCGCATTTGGCGACTTTAATGGGGACCAGTTGTAAGTGACATATGTGTCTGCCTGTAGATGATTTATCGAATATGTTTCCCCAATAGTTTGGACGTCCTGTCGGTAGACTCGGACCAGCAGACTTTGTCTGTGTACCTCTGGCAACACGGTTAGACAATCCCTTAGTGCACCATGAACTCTGATCACTCTACTCCTGGTAGATGCGTTTTCATTCCAAAAGATCACATCAATGCGACATCCGTGGCCTGTTTACAATGTCATCCCAGGCGATTTTACGCATGACGGCAAGCTCGATATACTCGTCATGAGCGCAAACCGCGCCGCTTCTGATAGGCTAGACATGACGCTCTACATAGGCAATCATGACGGCACATTTGGTGAGTCCTGTCTCCCTCGCGCGGAACGTTCCACCATAATCGTAATTTGTAGCATCAGACTCTATTTCAGTCCCGTCTTCGACGCTCTCAGAACCTATACCAGTTGATATCGACGGAGACATGCACATTGACCTGTTGGGCACTGCATATTCGCAGGGGACTTACTCAGGCCTCTTCACGGTCTGGCGGAACACGTGGAATGCGTCGCAGAGCCCGCCAACGCTGTTCGAACTGTAAGTGTCTCAGGCTGCGCGCGGCATCTTTCGGCTAACTATGGGGTAGCATTAACCCGTCGTTTACTGGAAACCAGTGCACGCTCGCCAATCCTCACAGCAATGCTGTAATCGATCTCAATGGTGATTGCTTGGCAGGTACGTAGAACGGCTTTGTATCATTTGTCATCTTAGCAATTGTGTTTGGAGATATCTTTCTGGTATGCCAGGATAGTTCGGGGAAGAAGTCATTCCAGATCTGGGTTAATAACAAGGACTCTGGATTCTCGTTAGCACAGAGTGCTGACCTGCCCTCTGGGACACAGGGGATATCTTTTGCTGACGTCGGTCTGTCCCCCTCTTTCGCCTCTTCGACCTATACTAATAAATAGACAGACAGGGATGGCACCATTGACATGGTATTTCCCTCGTGTTCGTCCGTCTCATCGGCCGGCGTGGGCTCTGGCTGCTTCATCAACATAGTGTACAACCAACAATTACCGCTGTGCTCTTCCCCAACATCCCCCGCCACAGACAAGAAAGGAAACCGAACGTGTCGACGACCAGAGGAGCTGTGCACCGCTGACCCCAACTTCAAGTTCGATTTGAGTACAGGAAGCAATAACGACGTTCGTCGCTACTCACTTTTTACATTCCGTAGCCTTACTTAGTATACCCCAGGCATACGTACAGATACCACTCTCAGACCTTCTTCCCTCCTCTCCTGAGAGCTCTCTTCTAGTCCTCGATACCACGTACTCTCCATCCATCCCTCTGCCCATCAAGCTTGGAGACGCAAACCTTGATGGTTTTCCGGATCTCCTTCTCGTTGTCTCGAATCCCTCCGATTTGTCGCGTACACCCAAGTTGTTATTTTCCGAGCCTTGTGCCAAGGGCCTGGGAGGATGCGACGAAAGGGGGCATGGAAGGAGGGGCTTCGAGCTCGTTACGAAGGGCGCCGAGTCCTTGGAAGCTGTTAAGGACGCACGCGGAGTTTCGTTTTTGGATATGGACGAGGATGTGAGTATTGATATGTTTCTCGATGGTATGAGATTGACTTAACCCGTACACAAGGGTACGCTGGATATTGTCGTGCAGCGAGATGGGCAGCAGAAACAAGGCACTGTGTTGTTTGTCCAGAACAACTTTTACTATGATGCGTTTTTTTTGAATGCTATAGGTGAGCTGGGTGAATTCTCCATGATTGTCACTCGCTCATACTTCTCTCAGTGCTGAATGGAGCATGTAATAATGGATGGTGTACAGAGTCAAACGGTTCGACCTACTCCGTGAGTGTTTCCCTGATCTTGTGGGGGACTGCGCTGATGTAGTTGATGCAGCCCTTCGGCGTGAGCTACTCTGGTGCCTCGTATAAATACACAGTTCTCGACACCTCTGGACGTCGTACTGCTGCTCAAGTCGGGCAACTCCCTCAAACCTCTTACCATTCCCTTTTGACGCCATATTCATTCTTTGGACTCGGGCGCACCAACAACTATATTGAGAATCTCTTTGTCGGTTCAACCAAGCACACACAGGAACATTTCATCAATATGGAAGGTGTCATCCCGAACTCGCGCGTCGTCATCCACCCTGCTCTGGGTGATGGGACATGGCGAAGGGAGCTGTTCCTCCGACCAGGGGCTTGGGTCCCGTGGGTAACGCTTACAGTCGTGGCTGCAACCTTCATTTTGGCAGGGATCGTCTTCGTTCTACACCTGAATGAGAAGAGGGAAGATGAGCTGGAGCGGAGGAGGGCATCGCATCATATCAATTTTGATGCGCTGTGACGGCGGTGGATGTGCGTGTGCTCGCGGGATTTTCACGTTATGTGTCACTTGTATATTATATTGGATGCACGATCTATTTCATGCTATATTCTTCTCGTTGCTTTGATAGAATGTGGACTGAAATCAGGTCCTCCATCAGCGTCTTCATTCATAACTTGGCTAGCAATTCCCACTTGACGTCCTTGCCCTCGCCCCCAAGCTTCTTCACCTTGCCCTCGGCTTGAAGCTTCCCGAGATGCTGGTCCACGCTTCGTGCAGCAGGTTCCCATAGATTCTGCGGGTACGCAGAATATATGATGGATACAATTCCCCAAGTAGACCAAGGTTGTCCCTCAGGACTGGGTTTCTCAATGACGCTAACAATCTGCGCCTCTCTCTCCAGACGATGCGCAATGTATGTACCGATGAGCTTAGGACCCTCGGCGACGACGGGGCCATGCCCAGGGTACAACAAAGTATAATCAGATTGAAATGCGAGGAGCTTGCGCAAGGAGGAGATGTACGTTCCTAGGTCCTCGAATACAGCCGTTCCCTGGCCCAAGACGGTGTCAGCTGTGTAGAGGGCGCGGTCGTCGGGGATGTGGAGGCAGATGGAGTCGGTGGTGTGTCCTGGGGCGTGGATGACTTGCATGGGCGAGGGGGAGCCGGTTATGGGGAAGAGCTGGCCGTGTGCGAGGTCATGCAGGAAGGCACCATTAGCGGTGGGGGTGTATGTGCCCGGGGGCGGGGGCGCGATAGTTGTATGAGAGTCAGACGGTACATTCAAAAAGGGGAACTTGTGGATACGGGGCGGCTTGAACTGAGCGGGTGTGTTCCGTTCGTCCCACATTCTCCGCAGGAGGGAAAGGACGGAGTTGAGCCCGCCTGTGTGATCCTGGTGCCAGTGAGAGATGATGATGTTAGATATGTGGGGTTCATTTGGGTTCGTGAGCTTGCAGGTGTCGGAGAGGGCGGATTCGAGCTGGGGGATGTAGGCGTCTTTGCCTTCGCCGGTGTCGATGAGCGTGTAGGGGTTGCGCTCACCGATAAGATAGGTGTTTGTCCCTGCGGGGTCGTTGGGTTGGTTTGAGCTTGGACTTGGAAGGAAGTGATTGATTACCTTGAAGTGTGAATTTTCCTGGGTTCTGTGGAAGAGAGTGACATCAGGAGCACGCGCTTCCAGGATGACACTCACCTGGCCCAACACTCTCACCACCCGGTCACTCAGCTGTTCAAGCGTTCGCAGGTCAGACGATAGTTACGGAGCCCCAGACGTTGACTTGAAACTTACCCTAGTAATGGATGCCAAGACCTCGAGTGTCTCCATGATCGTCGATTCCACTGCCAACCAGCTCACCAGGTGACCAACTGGCACTTTGCTCCCGGAACTATTACTTTCGCACACTTGGCAAACAAGGTCTCCTAAATGATGCCAGATTGGTCTCCCCTATCGAAGGAAAATGGTCGTCCACACCAGATCGCTTTCAATGATGAAAGCATTCAGCAAGAAGAGCATGTTGAAAGTGCTCCGTGAGATCCATGCATCGTCCTTCTTTCGTTCGGGTTCGTACATATCACCCGTTAACGTGACGCCAACAGAACCGTACATCCATCGGCTGCCAGTGGAACTTCTAGAACAAATATTTTTGCTCGTCATCAACGACACGCCAGACTACCCCAGCATCTTCTCATGTGGACGTGACACCATTTCGGTCAACGTTGCCAGCCCTCCCCTAGTCTTGACCAGGGTGTGCCGCCTTTGGCGAGTCGTTGCACATTCAACAGCAGCACTCTGGTCGCGCGTCCAGGTTGCACTCCCCGGGCGAATTCTGCCATTGAATTCGTTTCTGCCAAATCTCCTCAAGTGTTGGCTTGCTCGCTCTGGCAATCTGCCCCTAACCCTTCGCATTGTCGCGGTTGGTACTGGCATTGGCAAACCGCAGTCGTGCCACCATCTCACTTGCCCCGATTACTGCCCTTGGATATCATCAGGGGCAAACTTTCGACTTCTCGATATCCTCTTTGATGAGCGCAAGCGTTGGGAAACGCTCGTCATGCCGGCACGCATGTATGACTGGAGGTTTTGCTTCGGCACACCTCAGTTGAGAACCTTGGAATGTCACTTGTCAAATCTCAACGCATTCAATACACCAAATCTTTCCCGCCTATACATTAACAGTCACTGTCATTGGATCTCCCAAATGAAACTGTCCATCTCTTTTAGCAAAGATCTACGTCATCTCCGTCTCCTGGCCGCTTCCGCGTATGCTATATGTACCGCTATAGCCATCTACCCTCATCTGGAGGCTATCGTGGTTGACGACATTGTATCCCATGATGACCTTGGCGCTGAAATTGATTCGGCGACGCTTAAATCAGTTACCCTCCCCCTCCCCTCCTCCTTGTCGGGCCACTTCCGGCAAGAGTTTATTGAAGTGTTCAGCCAACTTCACCTTCCGATGTTGCGGAAATTAACTCTGGTTGGAACACCAAAAAAACAACAAGTTAATTGTCTTTTGGTGGCGCTGGCGGTGGCATCTTTCCAGGTGCCGGTAGTAGACTTTCAGATGGACACTCCGTTGAGGAAAGCTCATATGAATAATATTGAGCCGTTGCTCTCGGTTGTGGGGGAGGTTACTTTTTGTGGGTAAGTGCTTTGCTATCTCACCTCATGCACCTAGTCATGTAAACCTTGGCTTGTCCAGAAAACCGCTTCAGATCAATGAACATCGGAATTCGCGACGAATGCGGAAACTGAAGCTACGTTTCTCGAGATAAGTATACATACACGAAGTACACCAATGAATTCTGTCATTCCTTGGAGTTTCGCATTGATTTTGAGCAATGTAACTAGTCATATCCTTGCCTTGGGTTAACTTGAATTTACCTTACTCTCCTCCTTTTGAATATACACAACACTATCTTCCAACAGCCCGAACCGTGCAGAAATGCTACCCATCTCCTACCATCTCGAACCTTTGTTTTTTTTGTTCCTGGCATTTTTCACATGCCGACGCCATACTATCGTGATGTCCCGCAAGCCAGCAGCCCATCATGGCCCCATGCACGCCTCACCTGGTGCTGTCCTCCTCCCTTGTCTCTCCCGCTGCCGCTAGCCGGCCACACGATTTGTACGAGAGCATGACGCAGAAGGTCGTGATGTCAGGAATCATGCCCAGCCCAACCCTTGGATACCCTGAAGCGGAGGCAGATCTCTAGTATAATCAGTTCATCTATTCGGTGGGTGATCGCAAATGAATCGGTTATCCTGCATGACGCCTTTTTGCGGGTGCTCTATCTACTGCAGGCTGCAGGCTGGTGACCTTCAGGCATGATTTCTTTTTCGTATTTATCAGTCCTAGATTCTTCCAGTTGATCGCGCATAGATTTACACCTGGAACCTTGCGGATGTTCTCCCTACAATCGTTATTTTTATTCTAACCAGCAGATGAACTACCCATCATCTCCAAGAATTTATCCATATGCACGCAGACCGTCCAGAACGAATTTGCAAGTTGTTTATCTTTTAATTGGCATCGGGATTCGGAAGCACGCGCTTCAGGGATAACACTCACCTGACCGAACACTCTCACTACGCGGTAGTACATGTCGCTCAACTATCCACCCTTTCGCAGGTCAGATGATAATCACGGAGCCCCGGACATTGAAACTCACCCTAGTAATGGATGCCGAATATCTCCATGATGGCCGTCCATTGACTGACAGTTCGCAGGGATGTCATACCAGCGCTCAACTTGCTCCCAGAAATACTCTCACACACCTGCATGCAAACAAGGTCTATACCCCTCCTAATGATGCCTTTGCTTTCAACGATGAAAGTATTCAGCAAGAAGAGCATGAAAGTGCTCCATGAGATTCATGCCGTATCGTCCTTCTTTCGTTCAAGTTCGTACATATCTCCCGTCAACGTGACACCAGCAGAACCCTACATCCATCGGCTGCCAGTGGAACTCCTACGACAAATCTTCTTGCTCGTCATCAACGACGCGCCAGACTATCCCAGCATCTTCTCATATGGACGTGAAACCATTTCAGTCAACGTTGCCAGCCCTCCGCTAGTCTTGACCAGAGTGTGCCGCCTTTGGCGAGCCGTTGCACATTCAACACCAGGAGTCTGATCGCGCATCCAGGTCGCGCTACCCGGGCGAATTCAACCATTGAAACCATTTCTTCCACACCTCCTCCAGTGTTGGCTTGCTCGCTCTGGTAATCTGCCCCTCACTCTTCGCATTATTAACGCTGGCACGCCGCAGTGGTGCCCCCACCCCGCTTGCATGTATCCCTGTCCTTGGATATCAGCAACAAACTCTCAACTTCTTGATATCCTCCTTTCTGAGAGCAAGCGTTGGGAAACGGTCGTAATTTCACACATGTATGACCGGAGTCTTCACTTCAACACGCCTCAGTTAAGAACCTTGGAATGTCACATGCAAAGTCTCGGCGATTTCTATGCACCAAATCTTTCCCGGCTACGCATCAACGGTTATCGTAATTGGCCCTCCACAATCAAACTGCCCACCCCAATTTGCAAAGATCTACGTCATCTTCACCTCCAGATCGTTTTTGCGTATGACATATGCTCCATTATAGCGAGTTTCCCTCATCTGGAGACCATAGTGGTTGGTCACATTACATCCCATCATAGTGTTCCTGGCACTAGAAGTAATTCGGCGACGCTGGAATTGATGACCCTCCCCCTCCCCTCCGCCTTGTCGGATCACTTCCGGCAAGAGTTTATCGACATATTCGCTCTCCTTCATCTTCCCAGTGTTGCGGAAATTGACTTTGGTTGGAGCACCAAAAAAACGACAAGTTGATTGCCTTTTGTCGATGCTGGCGGTGGCATCCTTCCAGGTGCCGGTGGTAGACTTTCAGATGGACACACCGCTGAGGAAAGTTCATATGACCAGCATTGAGCCGTTGCTCTCAGTTGTGGGTGAGGTTACTTTTTGTGGGTGAGTGCTCAGCTGTCTCGTCCCCATGCACTTAGTCAAGTAAACCTTGCTTGGTCTAGAAAATTACTCCAGATCAATGAGTATCGGCGAATGGGGAAACTGAAACTACGTTTCTCGAGATAATATCATACTTTGCCTTGTGCACCTGCAACCCACGCTCGTGTTCCAGTCACGAGAGCTCACCAAAATGCAAAGGCGAATCCACGCTTGGATGTATAGCATATCAGTCAGTTGTGTCGCGAACATATGTCTGTTAATGAATTAGAGCAATTGAAGTGAGAATGACCTTAAGTGATCCGAAACTAGGACCCCTGAATATAGGTGGCAATGCCTGATGCGATTTTCGAGCAGTTGGCGGTTTATAGTTCGGATAAGCCCAACAGGCCTCAAAAATCGTTAATTTTGTCCGGACTAGCCTAAGAAGCCTCGCGAACGGTCAGTTTTGTGTGCGCGGAGCTTGGGAGACCGTCAGAGCTACAGAGATACAAGGTTAATCAATAGGTTAATCAATAAACGATAATCATTCGTCTTCGTCTTCGTCATCCGCATCAGCTCCCTTCTTTTCCCCCTTCCGCCTCGCAGCTTTTAAAGCCTTGACCACCAGTTCAACCTGCTTCTGCTTCGTCTTTACATCAATAAAGATTCGAAATGCGTACTCACTGAGCGAGAGAGTGCGGCCGTCAGGTGTGAAACTAGGTGTCCCGGGAAGAATGCATAAGAAAGAATCGCAAGGGACGTGAGCAAACGTGAACACTTGGAGCACGGCGTTTTGTTGATGTACGCCCAAAAACATGCGGTGGTGCGCTTGTCTTACCACCACCTTGTGAATAAATTGCGAGAACTGGAACATGAGTTGTAAGTCGTACTGGGGAGCTTGCAAATAAATAGACGTACCTTGTCCAACAAAAGCCGATAAGTAGGGTTTTTGCCTTGTGATTCTTGAATCAACACAATACCATCATTACTTGCCTGGGGTCAGGATTGAGTGGTGCAGGTGAGCGTGGGGATGATCTAAAATTTTTGAGCCAGCGCAAGAGTCGAACATGTGGGCTCGAACTGTCAAAAACTTGCGGACAGACACTACCAACACGTATGCAACTCCGCCATGGGTGATATGTCCGGATGATGTGTGAGGGCTACACGTCCAACACTGAGTCCTGTCCGGATCAGGCATCTGGGATTTTACCAAAAATCGAGCATCCTGTCCGGATAACATCTAGGGTAGGCCCTAATTTTGAGCAAGATGTGTCCGGATAACCATCTGGCCTCCACACCTATATTCAGGGGTCCTCCTGAGCCTCGGAACACAGTATTGCTGACTAAGCGCATAACAAGCAAAGGAACTCCCACGGGTCTATTTCATCACGGACGACGATGGCGACAACAGTGCTCCCCCCTCAAATTGCTTCAGATGGTCCTTCTGGACGTAGAAAGAGGTACTTGAATATTATCTTGTTGAAACATTTGACCGCTTATAATATTTCCAGGTCTCGTTCCCGCTCACCTGGTGAACCAGATGGCATTCCACCGGCAACTCGTCGTCGTTCGCAGTCACCGTCTCGCGTTCATATAGACCTTCCTCGTGTAAATGATGCGGACCCCATTCGACGGGCCGAAAGAGAGAGGCAACTCGCTGCAAATATAGTAGCCATGAACCTCGAAAGAGCGTCAAATCCCAGAGTGCAGGACGGTGCACAGGACCAAGCAGACAGACAGGCTGAATTCGCCAAGCTCATTGGCTCACGCTCGGGTGGCGTGTACATGCCCCCTGCACGTCTACGTGCCTTGCAAGCCGCTGCCGCCAGTGACAAAACCAGTCCAGAGTACCAGCGATTATCTTGGGATGCCCTCCGCAAATCTCTCACTGGTATTGTCAACCGAGTCAACATTGCGAATATAAAACAAATCGTCCCTGAACTCTTCTCCGAAAATCTCATCCGCGGTCGAGGCCTTTTTTCTCGGAGCATCATGAAGGCGCAGTCATCAAGTTTGCCATTTACGCCTGTATTTGCTGCCGTGGTGGCCGTCATCAACACAAAACTCCCTCAAGTGGGAGAACTTGTTCTCACTCGTTTGATTAGTCAATTCAGACGATCGTTCAAGCGAAATGACAAGGTAAGCAAATTTGAAACCTATGGTCAAATTTTGAGATTGCTCACATCGCCTTCCAAGATTGTATGCCACTCAACAACGACTTTTATCGCTCATCTCGTCAATCAAGCCGTCGCTCATGAAATCATAGCTCTCCAAATCCTGGTTCTTCTTCTCGAGCGACCCACCGATGACTCGATTGAAATTGCTGTCGGTTTCATGCGCGAAGTAGGCGCCTTCCTTGCTGAAAACTCACCAAAGGCCAATGCGACTGTCTTTGAGCGATTCCGTGCTGTCTTGAACGAAGGGTCGATCAGTCACAGGGTTCAATACATGATCGAAGTCCTGATGCAAACTCGGAAAGACAAGTACAAGGACAACCCAATCCTTCCCGAAGGTCTTGACTTGGTTGAAGAAGAAGAGCAGATTACACATCAAATCCAGCTTGAGGAAGAGCTCCAGGTTCAGGAAGGATTAAGTGCGTACTCGTGTTCTGACAAGAGAAAATTTGCCTGAAATTTTTCGCTCGTAGATGTTTTCAAGTTTGATCCTAATTACCTGGAGAACGAGGAAAAATACAAGTCTATCAAGGCTGAGATTCTAGGCGAAGGTTCAGAGGACGAAGAATCTGGCTCTGAAGAATCGTCTAGCGAGGATGAAGACGAAGGTTTGTTTCATTCATACGTCATATCTTGAGTTGCGAGCTCATATCATGCAGTGGTCGCAGACAAAGAAGGCATCGAAGACCGTACGGAGACCAATCTCGTGAACCTACGTAGGACGATCTACCTGACGATCATGAACGCCCTCAATTACGAGGAAGCTGTACACAAGCTCCTCAAAGTACAGATTAGAGAAGGTGACGAGGTACGTGGTCGTATAGTTAACATTTCGCAAATGCTTGACTGTCCTTCTAGATTGAGCTCATCAATATGGTGATCGAATGTTGCTCCCAAGAACGTTCTTACTCCACCTTCTATGGTCTTGTTGGCGAGCGCTTTAGCAAACTCAACCGTGTCTGGACAGATGCTCTCGAGCAGGCCTTCGTTAATTACTACACAACGATCCATCGGTATGAGACTAATCGCCTGCGCAACATTTCCCGTTTCTTCGGGCACATGATCGCAACGGATGCCATCTCCTGGATTGTGCTCGAGTGTGTCAAGATCAATGAGGAGGATACAACGAGCTCAAGCCGTATTTTCATCAAGATCATGATGCAAGAGATGATGGAGAGTATGGGATTGAAAATGCTCGCGGAGAGGTTCAAGGATGAGCAGATCAAGCATGCGACCAAAGATATGTTCCCGATGGACAACCCCAAAAATACGCGGTTCTCCATCAACTACTTCACGAGCATTGGACTCGGCATTCTCACCGAGGAAATGAGAGAGTACCTCAAGGTGTGTTTAATCTACACGCTCGAGACATTGAAGTGGCTCATTTTTTTCTGCAATAGAACGCCCCTCGCCTCATTATGGAACAACGACGTGCCATGTTGGAGCAAGAATCGAGTTCATCCAGCAGTGACTCCGATTCATCTGATTCTGACTCTGATTCCGAGTCCGACTCTGACTCGGACACTTCCCCGTCAGATTCAGATTCTTCTGTAGACTCTAGGCGACGCCGACGAACTCCTTCTCCCCCTCGCAGAGGGCGGGATGACTCGCGTTCTCTGCCACGCCGTAGTGTGCGAGACGATTCTCGTCGTCCCCCTGTACGCCGTGATGCGCGGAACGACTCGCGCACTCCACCCCCACCTCCACGCCGTGGCGCTCGGGATGACTCACGCACCCCGCCCCCACCCCCGCGTCGTGGTACTCGAGATGACTCCCGCTCGCCTCCTCCACGCCGAGGCGGACGCTACTCCTCTCGTACGCCGTCGCCGTCGCCTCCGCCGCGACAGAGAGATGGACGAGGATATTCTCGTCGTGATTCTCCTCCCCGCCGGAGGGAAGACCGGTCCCCTCCGCCTCGCAAGCGGGATATGGATGGGCGGGATCGCGGTGGGCGGGATGGCGGATATGAGCGGCGGCGCAAGGATGACCGTCGTGAGAGAGAGCGGAATGAGCGATCTCCTGGAGGTGATAGGCGGCGGAGGGTCTCTGATGAGAGGGAGAGAGACTATGGTGGCAGGAGATGATGCACTGGTGGAGGTAGGTTGTGATATCCCAACATGCACTCATGCTGTCTGGTGTTTGTTTGCATGATAGTGAATGACTCTGTATGTGCAGATATCATCTATTTCGATATTGTGGAGTTGTTTTTACGTTACAGGTTGAAGAGTATGCTCTGAGGGCAACTGGAGCAACTAGTTACTACTGTAAATGTCATCCCACAAGATGAACCGGGTCAACCAGTAGCCTGTCGTGGTACCGTGTTCCGAAATGTAAGCTTAAATGCCCGTTCGGCGACGTGAATGAAAATAACACAAGATCTCTGCGTCATGTGAGTTGGGACGGCGACTGTATGGCCTATATATGTGCAGGACTAAAGATAGCAGAAAATGAATAATCAAGATAGCATTCGGATCAAGAAAGGCCGGGTCAAGATAGTATTAACAAGTACGTATCGCTGGAATACAAAACATCGTCCTGCGTCTACAACAGACGGGCAAAAGCTACAAGAGGTCTCTGATATCTGGAATCACTAAGTCCTAGCACAGGCTCTGATGTTCAGAGTTACGACAACAGCTTCCACGAGAGGGCTGTAACAATCATTATGAGAACACTCGGTATTGGTGCAGACGCCATAGCACCGCTCGATCCTGGAGCGGGAAGGAAGTTCGCAGCTGCCGATTGCTGTTCTGATGAAGACTCCTAATATATTCACCTGTCAGCGTTATCCTGCTGAAGAAAGAGGAGTAAAAACCTTGAATACAACCAGCCCCACAATGACGCCAGCAGCAAAGAACATGAAAGCTATTATAAGCCAAATGACGCCCCACACTAACAAGGGCATTAGCGAAGGTTCACCAGAGGTAGAGGGTTCTTACCTCGAGATGGGAAACAGCCACAAATCCGAGCGAACGCGGATGCATCAGAGCTGTTGACTTTCCGCGCGATGGTATCGTCTGAAGGGACCCATTAGCCTGACGCGTGCAAGCCTTGAGGGTAAACCTGCCTATCACGTCCCATAGCACATACAAATCCGACATTACGCCAATAAACAAGATCTTATCGAGATGTTTAGCCTGCAATACGAGAACCGTCCAGAACAACTCACAAAGAAACGCAATGCAACACTGTCTGCTACAAGCCAGAATAACACGATCAAGCCAGACATTCCAAGAATGAGCACCCATGTCCTGCGTGATCCGCTCAGTGCCCATTCTTCCGCAGCTGAGCAGTGTAGGGGGAATACTCACAGCCAATTCCTGCGCGCCCACCATAACGTGAAGAGGAAAAATACACCAAGAGCCAGACAAGCTATTTTGCTCGCATTGGTGTCAAATCCACATGCAATGAGGCAAGCGCCGATGAGTGAGGACCCGAGGTATCCGGCAGGAAGGGTGATCCATGATATACCGCCCGACATACGGGTCTCGCCACCTTCGTCGGCTGTACGAGTAGTGACAGAATAAGCGGGGGCACGATGGCGAAATATAAGACATCAAACTAACGATCGAGCTCGACGGAATGGATAGTGGCACAAGTCAAAAGGCCAGCAATTGCATGGCTCATCTAGGAAATAAGTTAACGCCTCATGTCTTGAGCAGCGATGAAAGTAAGCCTACCTCATGGAAGCCCACAGTAAGCAATCTATAACGATATCAACGTACAACATTTCGGATCCCTAAGAGGAACGTACTTGAACGGGTATACTGCGCGTAGATCCAGAACACATCAGAGTGCCGCAGGAGGGTATGGCATGAAAGAGGTACGCACTAATCCAACTCAATACTGGGACATGCCTGTGAACAAGAAAGCTCAACCGTGACCATTGCAGGGGGGCTGGTGGACGCTCACCAGAGAATAGCGATAACTACAACATAGCAGCCTGCAACGATTAAAGTTGTCCTCTGAGTAGCGTTCGGAGTGAGTTGCGCGCCGACGTCTCTACTGTACAAACTGAAGGTTTGGTCATCAAGGTAGGGCATTTCGTGGATCGTAAAGAGAACGGAACGGTGGAAGACAAACAAGAAGCACGTTCAAGCTGCGCGCTCGCAGCAATCAACATGCATGACAGATCACGTGCACGCGCTTATACCAAGACATGAAATTCAGTGATTTGAAACCGAAATGCATGAATCCATTATTATGTGAAAATAGTAAACAGGGTACATAAACAACAGCCCGAGGGTAACAACACAACAGATGGCATGAATGCGAATACATGATGAAGAGCACACAAGAACATATCAACAGTACCATGACCGGCAGGCAACTTAAAGCTCATCATCGGTGACTTCTTCACCTCGTTTCTTGCGAGCCATACGCTCCTTCTTGAGCTGTGGAGATAAGAATTGTGAGTACAATTCGGAACGAAGAAAGGAAGCGAACTGACCTTGCGCTGTTCAGCGGACGTCAGCTTCTTAGCCTTTTTGTTGTCGATCTTGTTGCCCATGGCATCATATTGAACCTCCTCCTCACCATCCTTCTTGTCGATGCGGGGACCTGAACCCTGGCCCTCAACCCAGTTGTGGCCGGAAGCCTCGAGGTGGCCATCGCGCATGGCCCAAACCTCGTGGCAGAGGGACTCAGAGAAGTCCCTGTTGTGGGTGATAACGAGCACACCACCCTCGAAGACTTTCAAGGCCTCGATGAGCGCAGCGAGCGACTCACGATCAAGGTAGTCTGCGTGGGACATAAGCAATGGAAAGGAAGACAAAATGAAGTGAACATACTAGTCGGCTCGTCCAAGCAGATGACGTGAGGCCGGCGCCATGTAGCAGCGCCGAGAACGATTTTGACTTTCTGACCGCCAGAGAGACCTCTCATGGTGTTATGCGACACAAACTCGGGCTCGAGACCGAAGTCAGCAAAGTGCTTCTCAATTTCCCTACGGACGAGAGGGCGCAGAAGACCGAGGCGCTGGGCTTCACGAGTATCAACCTCGAGCACTTTCTATAAAGAGACGGGCCGTCAATAATGAGAAGCCGCTGGAAGCGAACAGAACGAACCTTTTCGAAGCCACGCTTGATGAGCTCATCACGAGGCAGCCACACGTTTTCTGAAGAACTCATGTTCTTGAAAGAGACATCATACTCGTAAGACTGCTTCAATTTCTTGCGCGCGACGATCTCTTCGATGAACCTCTTCGAACCGTCCTCGTGAACATAGAGGGAACCGTCCTTCATCTTTTGTGCTTCGGCCTCGGTAATTTGACGGTTGGCCTTCTGCATCTCTTCCAAATCCTCACCAGTCTGGTAACGCCAGAGCATGTATTCGAGAGGAGTCTTGTCGAGGTGGTGGTCAATATGGTGGAAGGCGTGCTGAGCAACGTAACCGATGACCAAGTTGGGATGCTTCCAAATTTCACCACCCTTGTTGGGCTCCATGTCGCCAATGAGGAGCTTGACAAGTGTCGACTTGCCCGAACCGTTGGGACCAAGAACAGCAACACGAGACGAAAGAGAAACTTGGAGATTGATATCGTAGAGTTGCTGGACGGGTTGCGTGGGGTACTGGAAGCCAACCTTGCGCATCTTGAGCAAACTCTTCTCCTTGGTCTTGACACCCTCGAGCAAAGGTGGGTCTGGGAGCTTGAACTTAGTAGTCCTCAGCAGCCTCAAGAGTGTAGTAAGACTTCGCCTCAGGGACGACCTTGACGAAGGCCTCAAGGTTACCGCGGTATCTCTTGACCTTGAAGCGGTTAAGGTGGAGGACGTCGGTGATTGTGTTGTTGAGGAAACTGGAGTCGTGTGACACGATAATGGAGGTACATGTCTTCAAGCTGACGAGGTAGTTCTCGAGCCAAGCAACGTTGACAACGTCCAAGTGATTGGTAGGCTCATCAAGGAGAAGGATGTCAGCCTTGAAAAGCATTGCCCTAGCGAGGGCAAGCTTCATCTTCCATCCACCGGACAAGCTGCCGATGGCGTGCTTCTGACGCTCGTCGCTGAAGCCGACGGAAGCGAGGGTCTCGATAACCTCAGCCTCGCCAGCAAGAATGCGTGAATCAGAAAGGATGAACTGAAGGACCGATGTGTCTTCCTCACTGCCATCGATGTCGTGCTCAACATAGAAGGTGCGAACCTCGTCAGGGGAGGGGAAACCCTCAACCTGTCCGTTGGTGATGGCACGCATGAGAGTTGACTTCCCTGTACCGTTCTTACCGCAGAGACCGTAGCGGTGGCCACGCTTGAGGCGGAGTGTAGCGGTGTTCAAGAGAATCTTTGCACCGTAGGCAAGGGAGAACTGGCAGTTGCACAGGTCTTCACCCTCCTCCTCATCATCAGGGACGGAATCATCCTCAATGTCCTCGCTAGCAGAACGAACAACCCATTCCCTTGCAATGGAGACAGGGTCAGGAGTGGGGGCAACGAATGCGAGGTAAGAAGCAAGTGTGTCCCACTCGGGAACGTCGAAGTTCTTGGCGTTAACAAGGTTAGCAGCAAGGCGCGAGACATAGACGGTAGAAGCGTCAGTGGCGGAGAGAGATGCAACGCCTGCTTTCTTGTAGATAGCAGCGAGGGACGAGGTAAGTTGCGATGCCTCAGCAATTTTCAGTGCAGGGAGGTCGGTACCATCGCTTTCAGCGGGAACTTCACCAACTTGGCGGAGAGTAGCAATGGCTTTGCCAACCACGCCACGAGCCTCAGGGTCACCGATGGTAATCTCGACCTTGATCAAGCCTGGGAGAAGCTTGGGCAAGAATGGACGGACAGTGACAGGGGAGTCCACGAGCTTGGCCATGTTGTCGACGATACTACATGAGAAATGAGATCTGCGTCGGGGTAATGAAGAACACAATACTTACACTGCAACCTTACGCTTCGTAGCAGTAAGCTTCTCTAAGAGACCACGAGACAAAAGAGGGACCATCAGGGAAAGGGTAGCAGAGTCTACTTCGGAAACGAATGTGGTAGCCGAGAGGAGCTGAATGGTATTTGGCACCTCTTCGACAGGGTTTATGAGAGCCTTAATAAGAGCTGGAATAAAGCGTTCAATGTCCTTGTTCGATACCAATGCAGTAGCCTTTGTAAGAGAATCGCGTGCAGCCTTCTTCACGTCTGCCTTGGTATCCCAGATAGCCTCGGCAAGGACAGGGACGATGTCGGGCATCAGGCGAGCCATTTGGAGGGGTGCAGACACAACGAGCTGGTTCAGGACAATAAGCGAACCGGTCTTCACTTGCCATTTACCGGCAGTTTTGATTTCGTGGAGAAGTGCGGGAAGAAGAAGACCGGTAGCCCATGGGTTGATGGAGGCTACAAACTCCCGAACTGCCTCGACGGCTGCGTTGCGAGGGGCAGGCATTTTGTCGGCGAAACCCTCAATGAGAGCTGCGTAGAGACCAGAATCGACGAAAGTGGGTTCAAGGGCCTTGGTAGCGCCCGCCTTGGCAAGGGCGGCTACAGCATCAGCTGCGCCCTCACGAGCGGCAGCGGATTTTTTGTCGGCAAGAGCCTTGACTGCGGCTTCAACGAAACCGACAGCGGCAATGGCAGCAGGGCCATCGTTTTGCACGGCCGAAGCCAGAGCCCTTGCTGCTGCATCACGGGTAGCTTTGTCAGCGACAAAGAGGGCGGCCACGTCGACTTGAGCGTCAACAGGCCCCTTGAGAGAGGCGGGAGAAGGAATAGCAGAAGCGGTAGCGGTAGCAGCAGGCATTTCTAGTATCTAAACTGTCTATGAGCGGACAAAAGACAAGCGTGCGAGAGCAAAAGCGTACCTTTAGTAGAGACGTTGAAAGTAAGTTTTCTTCTATGATGGAGTCGGGATTAAGCAAGCAAAAGCTACAAGAGTGAGCTCTATGTCTACTGAGTGGCTAAATGCCTGTAAACAGGTCAGTGACAGAAGATATGGAGGAGGTGGACGGACCTCTATTGAGATATGAAGAAGAGCAAGAAAAAGAAGTGAGAGACAAGTGAAGAAAATAGATGAGGAAACGCTCCCTGCGATATAAGGCTACAGCCTCTTGCGGAGTTTAAAAAATCCAGATAATCTAAATAATCTCACCGCTTTTGTCGGCCGGCGCAAGATGCGCCTCCGGCAAGATCGCTGATCTTATATAGTACTGCCACAGACTGCCACCGAGCTGTGCACTGCTGTACACGGCGATCAGTGGGGCATCTACCCTTACTGCCTTACCCCGCATTTTCGAATTATCTAACCGTCATATTGCTCGTTATCGTGCCTACAGGATATCAGAAAAGAATGTGGGCAATATGTCGTGTCACTCTTTCTCGTCTAGCTTAGCAAAGCTCAGCGGCGTGAACAACTGATTCAGAAAACACATCAGCATGCGCACTACACGCGCATAGAAATAGAAATGATGAAATAAGGCCACGTACATATCCCTCTCCTTGGTAATGTTTACTGTTCGCTTCAACCCAGTGCAGACGGAGCGCGTGCAAAAATGCCGAGAGACCCTGTTGTGGATGGGAACATGTCACGAAGCATGAGTATATCTGATACACGCCTGATGGGCACGTTTGTTACACGCACCTCCATGATGCACAGAATGAACACGGTTGCTGAGAACCAGAAAACAACCACCATCACGAGGGCGATCGTCCCGAAGATACCGGACATTCCCAAAAATTTCTCGATTGTCATTGACCACAGCACCTCAGATAGCTGGGCATGTGCCAATGACAGGGCCCATAGCCGAAGGTAAGATGCGGTATGTGAGATGCAGCCAAGACAGAATTCGATAGTGTGGATTATCTGATGGATTACCACCTCGCTGAAGTCGTGTTGTTCCTGTAGATATTGATCAGTAACGATAGCACCCCTATCTGTCACTTCATAATAACGTACATGCTCTTCCTCCATCTCCTCCACAATGACACGACCATTACCTTCTTCCTCAATTTCCAGAACCTCATCTGCACTCTCACGCGGCCCACCATTACGATGACCAAGTCCAACATACCCTTGACCCTGGATCATTTGCATCTCCTTCCATTGAAAGTACGGTTTCATGCACAACATCCAGGGCACGCAGACCGCCGCGAGTAGAAGAAGCACAACCTGAATGAAGCCTTGTCCGGTATATAACTGTGAAGCAGCATCTACCTTCCCTGGTGACAGGATCATCGCAATCAGCATGTTCAGCAATGAGGGAGGCTCCGTGTCTCGTGTGGACCAATCGATCGACCACTTGTAAAGGATGCATACAACCAAATAGCCGAAAATTGACTGCAAGAAGATCATTTGGGGAATGAAGTTGGCATAAATGTCAAGCGGGCGTTTGAACCTGATGTGATTGGGGAGCTGTAGACAAAGGGCAAATGTCATCTGAAAAAAACGTAATCGTTTGAGCGTGATGATTGAGTTGCCCCACAGTGGAAATGAGAACACACATGAATGACTCCAAGCACGATGGACATCTTCATCTTGTATGAATTTGTAAACACGAGCCCGTTATCCGCACCGTGCCAGGCAGGGTCCACCCCAAAGGGATACATATGACCATTAGATACGGCGTATGAAACTCCATCCGACTCAGGGAAGTCCCATCCCGAGTGCCAGATGTGGAGACTCTTGGAGAAAATGTCGTTGTACATGAGGCCAGTGTAGACGGAGAACATGCCCATGAGAAGAATGATGTATCGACCACTGGTGTCGATGTTAGCGAGGGCATCAATTTAATCGTGTTAGAACTTACTAGAAGAACTGGCCGAGGATCTGGTACGCGCAATCATTAAGTAAAATGCTGCGTGTGCCAACATCAAAATGACTCACCTCATCAAGTTCCTGTTTTGCCCATTTCTTCTCTTTGAAAATCATGTACAATGCGGCAAAGAAAATGATCAATCCATGCCCAATATCACCAAACATCACGGCGAATAAGAAAGGGAATGTAACGATAGCAAACAGACCAGGGTTGACTTCTTGGTAGGTTGCAATACCGTAAGCGTCCATGATGGTCTGGAAGCCTTCGGTGAACTTGTTGGTACGCGTAAAGGTTGGTGGCGTTTTGTTCGTGCGCAACTCTTGTAAGATAGGAACAATACTCGTTCCGGACTCCTCCTGAGATTGGTTGCGTGACTGAGAAGTTCATCTAGAACATGCGACTGTCTTACCGTGGCGTGGCGAAGTGCCATATGGATCATGGTCAGGTCCCTTGTTGGGACCCAACCCTCGGCGACAAGTGTCTTCCTCCTGACATCGTAGTTGAAAAGATTCATCGTCTCATAAATCGCCTTCTCCTTGCGGACGACATCCTGCCACTTAGCCAGATTCTCTCCGATCCTCAGCAGCTCGCTGCGTCTGTTGACACCTGTGTTATACAACACAGTCTCCAAGTCTTCCAAGCGAGCGGTAACCTCGCGCAGAGAGTCTGATCGTTTGTCGGCATTGGCATCGATTGGATAGAGTGTCGCACCCATTGACTCTGCCACTTTTCGAATCTTCGCAAGTAAGGCATCACCATGTGCAAAAATTATGAACACATTCTTGCGCGTCTCAGTGCCAGTAGCAGGATCAACGAAGGGCTCTGTGATATCCGTGTGATTCATGTACAGGTTACCCCTCAGGACACGCCACAAGACGCGCTCGAACGTCGATATACGGGTACGGTCAATGGTGCCAGCAACGAATCTATGTCCATGTCAGCATATTAGATGCAAGGGCATCCGCGGACGTACTCAAGGTCAAATTGTACAGTGGATAAGTATTGCTGTTCCCGGTCGTCATGTTGCAGAAGAGGCGCAGAGCTGTCATCGAAAGAAGTCCTAATGTCAGTCTGCTGGGTCTCAGCCTACATGCCGCAAGTCAGTCTGTCACGCAAACAAAATGGTCCATCAAAAACTTGCCTTCTCAAAGAACACAGCGGTCTCTCGGAGAACATGCCGGGCCTCTACCAGCTCCCTTGTGCGTTCACTCAACGTCTTGTAGCTATCATTCATCTGCACAAGCCGCGTCTCATGCTCGGCAAGTGTGACATCCAGCTCGTCGATATTATGCGCAGCACTCGGTCCCACCGTGACCAACGGCGCCGAATTATATAGAGGACGGATAGGAACCACATCCTTTTCCTTCTGGATCTGAGATTCGAAGAACCGAACACGTCGTGCCATTTCTTCCGTTCTCCGTATCTCACCGACAAAGGAACGTTGAAAGGGATTGACAGCAGGATTCAACTGTATAATCATTCAACGGAATGCCAACAGGGAAACGGAGCGCACGCACGTCTTTAAACTCCACGTTTCCCAGCTCACCGAGCTCTGCAACTGTGTCATGGGCAACTTCAGTTGGGATAAGGAACTGCATCAAGCTCATCTGTTCCGAACCTGGTGAACGTCGTCAGTAAAACGGAGTTATTGCAGTTCAAGCTCGTGCGCACGGAACAGCGTGGGGTAATCGTCCCCCATGGTATTGGATTCGTACGTCTATCGAATAAATGAGAGCAAAAGTCGGAAGGACGTTGAAAATTGGTTGGAAACAGTAATGCCACTCTCGCAGCAGGTTACACCGTTTGTTTGGCACTGTTTGTGCATTAGGGTGAACCTTAGCTGGGAGCCGAAGTCATAATGTGCAGCTTGAAACTTGGCCTGCAATGGTACGATTACTACACAAGGACCTTGGTATACATATGTGCAAGAAAATACGTGAAAGAAGCTGTTATTCTACTCAGCATATAGTACAACGCTCATTTACGGATGCCCAGAACCAGCCCACCCTGCACGGAAGCTCCAATGCTCCGCAGAGGCTGGGAACACTCTTTGGGACCGCGCGTCAAAAATAATAATAAAACGTGTCTACCTTGCCAATCATTCCTCCACATCCATATCCACCACATCGTCTTCGTACTCATCATTATCCTGAGCGGATTCAGCCTCCCCGTCGAGCAGTTTCTGCTTGGCGATGGCAGCAAAGCCCTCTTCAGTCTCATCAGTGAGCTTCAAGGGAGTGGTGGTATCGTCTGCGACGATAGCTTCTGCCACTTCTGGGACGACAGCGGCCAAGTCCCGCACGCAATCGCACAACTTTTCAAGAGACTTGTCAAACGTTGGATCAGCCAAGACAATGCGTGCGCGTTCCGCTGCTAGACCTTTCGACAAAGACAGGTTGGTGGCTGTAATAGGGCCGACGACAACTACGTCATGCACGACCACAGAAACACTATCGTTTCGCCGGAGATCAGGGTTACTCTGTGTCTTCCTGGAAAAAGAATGAGTCATGAGGGCCCTAAAAGCATTCATACAGAGTACTCACTGGAAGGATATCCGCCTACATCCCGCCGCAGCTGCCCAGACCATCAACTCAGACACAGGGTCTCGAGGTAGATCCGTCGTGAGGACTTCCAACACATCGCTGATCACCGCTTCGACTATGACCGCCGTTTTCTCAAAGTCGAAACGGGTGTCGACCAAGACTGCTCCAACGATGCTTTCCAATACGTCGCTCAGCGCCTTCGGCGGATCGTATTTCCACCCCTTGCTGATGGTATCCTCAGGGGAGAGAGACGTGAGCAAGGGAACGTGTCTCGTGATCGCAGTGCTCAGTTCAACATTGTTGATAAGCAAATGTTTGTGAAGGCCGAGCCGTCTCACAGCGATAGAGGCTAGGGTTGGCCCACACACAGCTCGCGAACGAGCAGCTGACAGCTGACCTGAAGTAGCTTCAGGAAACTTATTGAACAGATACTTCATGACGACGAGGTCAATGACAGCTTAGTAGATCATCAGTCACTGGTTCAAAGACGAAGTATCGAGTTTGCTCACCATCGCCCAGGAATTCCAATCGCTGATAAGATGATCCAGCAGTAGTTGCGAAAGAAGGGTGGGTTGCGGCTTCAATTAGAAGATCACCCCTATGAAACTCGTATCCAAGATTGGCTTGAAGGTCATCGAAAAGTGGTGGCGCCGGTGATGGTTCCGGTGGTCGAGAGTATCGCAGCGTCCAGGGAATAGTGCCACCCACGGTCATACCCAGGGCGTCTCCCGCACGGAGTGCCATATCTATCCCACCGTGCAAGAAAGCAGCACCTAACGTTGCCTCCATACAGTCCTGTAAACTTCGACGAGGGTATGCTCGACGAGCATGCCGTCTCGCAGAAGCGAAAGGCTCCATGCGATCATCATCTTCTGAGATGGTATGGCGCCACACATGGAGACTCTGACCCTCTGAGGTGAGATATCCCTCAAGGCCAATCTCCAATGCCCTTGCCAGCAGAGTCCGATTGGACACACTATTCTGGCGCAACTGAGATAGCTGCCCCTCGTGCCGGTGGGGGTACTTGTTCATGACATGAACAGTTGCGGCGAGCTTGAGAACAGAGTCTCCCAGCGTTTCCAAACGCTGGTTATTCCACGTTGCGCTTGTCGTGGGCAAGGTCGACGCTTCAATAAGAAGCTCATCCTTGATGGCTGGTAACCCTAACTCAAAGCGTTCTTCTTGAGCGCGGTACAGATCCGTAGCACGGCGGCATATGCGTGGAAGGAAGAGGAATGCGCGGTACACGTTCTCCGAGAAATACGTGCGTCGACAGGCTCCTTGAGGGACAAGCAGTCCTGGTCGTGCCATTTGACGCTTGTACTTGTCAATGTCCTGTAGGCGGTGCATTGGTCGATACAGACCAGAAGGATGACGCGGAAGGTAAGTGGCTTCAACCAAGGGACAGTCGGTCGGAACGACCGCTTCGCGGGTCTTCCTGGTCCATCTCTGTACGAAGAATTCTTCGTAGGTGGAGCAGGAAGACTCACGGGAGCCAGGTGGTGGTACAGACAGTGCTGTCAAGTCGTGTCGGATCTTGCGCAGAACCATCGCTCGTCCGAACTGATTGCAGTTCATGATCAGGGTGTGATCATAATCGTCTTCAGTTACAGATGTCCAGTCGTATGTTCCTAGAGGATCGCTGACAACACGCTCCACTGCGTCGAAGTCGATACAATTGTGAGGAGTCAGTGGAACGAGGAAACAAGTGACAGGGAGAATGATGGGCCGGCCAGTGATGCAGAACCAGATGCCCATTTTGGTATACCCATTGAGCATCTCCAACTTCTCCCATTCCTCGTCCTCGTCAAATACAAGTTCGTCAGTGCACCGCAATGTGACAAGACAACCTTCGCCCATGATCTCTAGCGCTGGTAACTCCGTGCCAGTGACGAGTCCTGCAACGTCAACGCCGTCGATGGAAATGACGTGCATCCTCAGCCGCGGCCCCAGAGCCCAGGGATCCCGCACCGGAACATCTATGATGTCGGGCACATCACTCACATCCATAAGCTTTCTTCCGTCGGCATCCTCTAAGTTCCTACCCTTGGAGCCAGCTGACGGAAGGAGGTAGTCGTCGAATACCCCGAGTTTGTGAAGCTCCTTGACAGCCATGAATGCTACTGCGCGCCGGGCCTCTCGCTTGGAACATCGGGGTGGTCCGCAGAAGATCAATTTATCGATGGGAAGAGGAAGACTGGATGGCAACTCAAGCACAGTGGCGTAGTCACCGCTGTACTTTGGAAGTGGGGCAGGCGTGAATGCGTCATGGGGAATTAGGGAACAGAGATAATTCAGTAGACTGATAGCGGAACCGTATGTGAGCACAGCGCCCGTCGAAGGGACTATGTAACGCTCGCGTGCAGCCAAATCGACCGGATTCTCCTCCTCTACTTCACCTTCTTCCGAGTCGGAAGGGGTTGGTGAGGGTGGCCGGGTAGGGTTTTCTCGGCTCTGGTAAACACGTTTGAGCTCGGGTTCACTATCAACAAAGATCTTGTAACGATTGAGGTGTGCCATGTGGCCTTCTTGTACCATAATGACGAAAGTGGAGGTTTTGGTGCGCGCCCGACCGCGTGATTGCACATACCCGACCATATGATGTAGCGGGTCGAAACGAATGACGAGGTCACAAGCCTGAGAGAAGATCAGCTGGTACATGACAACAAAATCAAGACCCTTACGGGAAAATCAAGACCTTCCTCAGCGACTGACGTTGCTACAACTGTGACCCACACCCTTAGATCAGCATGTTGACAGTCATGGAGATGTAAACGCACGCAAGTTTAGAGTACCATCACGGAAGGACTTCACAACATCCTGCTGGCGTGCGAGACCCATCCCCTTCACATTGGCGGTGGCTGCATGCTTACCACGGTGCCCATGTCCACCACCATGCCCAACAAGCTCCGCACATCGAATACTGCCTCGAAGCTCTGGTATACATGAAAGGATCTTCGCCAGACAGGCCGCCACCTGCCGTTGTTCCACAAATACAATTCCCTGAAAAGTCGGAGAACAGTGCTCAAGTAGCACTTCTGCAAGTGCCTTGACTTTGGGCGAGCACCACGCGAGCGGTACAGTTATTGGTACAGCAGGAGGCACGGAATTATCTTCGAAGAAAGGTCGAAATTCACAGAGGATGAAGTCAATTTGCTCAAGGTCAGGAGAAATAACGATATCGGTCTCTGACGATTCGTCGACTTCCATGCCAGGATATGCGTCGTCATCATAATTAATTCGTGGTTTGTCCTTGATTGACGCTTCTAGGTCATTGATGATCTGGGAGATTCGTGCTTTGATATCGTGGTATAGGTAGAGGTCGGCACAGTATGGACCCAGGCTGTTTCGGGTGACATGATACTTCATCTGAAGCTTGTCCCACGGAATAGCAACGTCGGGGGAGCGGAATAAGGATACGCAGTCCCACAGATTAGGATGTAGGTAGATGTAATTGGTAGGCGGGGGGTAGTATTCCTTGATGATCTGCTGGACAAGTTCGTCAGGTTTTATATTCCAAAACTAGGGAGTAGAATACCTCAAGGGGACGAGGGGAGTTGTGAAGGAGCTCAGATACATGCTCGCGAACTGCAATGACGATAGCATCAAGATTCCTCTCGAGTGTCATGAGAGATCCCTGAGCATCTTTTGGATTCCAAATTGGAGAGGCAGTCATGCCAAACACCTTTGGGCGCTGGAACGACGGAGTTTGGAAATATTCACGCATGATGCCATTGTAAGCGTGATTTTTCCTAGTGTGATGACACTCGTCAAAGATAAGAAGAGAAACCTATCTTGCGCGTAAGAAAGGTTAGTTTCAAGAGGAGATTAGCTGAATACCTTGTCGATGCTCCAGTGTGAATGGGTGACTATGTTCAAGAATATTTGTGCTAATGACGTTACATGAGTCATCAAAGGCAAGCTATGAAGGAGGTCCATACCAGTCATAACAACGACGTCAGGACTTTTCGAAAGATGTCCTCCAGTTGGCACGATCTGTAAGCTCCAGATCGAGAGATCCATGAAACTTCTTAACTCGCAAAGGAGTGTGCGCGGCGATAAAGTTGGCCTGTTGTTCAACCAGAGCTACCTTGGGTACCAGGAAAACAATGACTTTGCCGCGGGCGCT
This sequence comes from Suillus lakei, assembly GCA_016628065.1. Lineage (NCBI taxonomy): Eukaryota > Fungi > Basidiomycota > Agaricomycetes > Boletales > Suillaceae > Suillus > Suillus lakei. The sequence goes on from JABBWA010000101.1 coordinate 134,004, forward strand.
CTCTTGTAGCACAATCCATTTGATGAGCAGGATACTGATGAAAGTCTTTCCACTACCGGTGTCGAGTGCTGCAATGACATTACAGTCTTGAGCACGTTGAAAGATCTCCTCTTGATATCTTCGAGGGAGAATGGTCTCGTTGATGGATTGTATAGAGGAGTCTTGAGTAATAGTCATTGCACTTGAAATAGATGGTGTTGAATAGAGAGAAAGATCGATTAAGTACTCTGCATAATATATACAGGATGAGGCTGAACGGAACGATGGCAGAAGTCGCCTAATTGGTGATCACAATGAAGTTTAGGAAAATTGTGGCCGCTTGCTATATAGGCCCATGAGTCAACGTGTGGACCGTGGGAGAGCGTGAGTACCGGTCACTATCACGGAGAAGGAAAGTCTTGGTCAACGGATGGGCCACGTTATGACCACGATACTATACTCCGGGTCATGAGGACTTGCTCAGAACAGCAGTCGTTATCGATCAATCGATCAGTACTCAGTCTGGCAGACCGTTGTCATCGATTCATCGCTGAATTTTGGCATTACACATTTCGCGTGCTGAATCGGAACAACCACAAGACAACATAGTTCCTTTCCGACTTTCTAGCAGTGATCAACCAGCTGCACAGACGGCAGCATCCGATGCATCGCAAGTATATTTTCCACCGGTGTCTTTCGTTGGTTAGATACGCTCTGCGTTATATCATACACAATATGGATCGTCAGGACCTACCTGTTTTCTTAATTGACCGTCAAGACATCCACGAACTGCTGGCTGACACACACATGGCCAAGCGAAACCCCTATACTGCAACAGGAACTTCAACGCTATTTGACAAGTCGCCATCAGGGAGCGTATGAGGGTGGTAAGCAAAAAAGGTTACGGACTTTGCGGACTTAGGGGGAAAGACATGGCAGGATAGTATGCGATCGAAAGCGGTTGAGGCCAAGGTTGTGTCAGTTGACCGCCATTGCACAGCTGCCAGATTTTGCAAATCTACCGCAGACTGAAAAATCACTCGCTATAAGAATCTCTACCTAAAGGCAAGGTAAGTAGCTGGAATTCCCTGTTTCACTCACAGCAATGCGTTCTTTATTTCTGTCCTCAATCGCCGCCTTAGATGCGTTAGCAGTTGCGCTACCACAGCTACACCCTCTTTCAATATCATTAACGAAAAAATTTACTCTCAGGGCCGCTGACGGACGTCTTGACCCTGAATTAGGGCTCATATTTCCAGCACAGAGGCGTAGGCGACTGCTCTTGTTCAGTTTAATTCCCCATTGATCAGATATCTAGCAAGTTACAGCGGAACGCTGCTGTGTTCGAAAGAAACACTAGTGCAACCCTCTTCTCCCCTTCGACAACGAAGCGTGCGGCAGCGTTAGGCTCTGTGCCGCTTGTTGACGCTGCAACAGAAATTGGATTGGAGCAATCGAAGCCGGCACTCCGCCGCAGACGTTCACTAGTTTGTAATTCCTACTTGATACCAAGTAAGATGCACTAATTTGAGCACCATAGTTAATTTTGACACTGGTTCTACGGATTTATTTCTACCCGGATTAAATTGCGGGAGCGCATGCGGCGGACAGCAACGGTACAATCCTGATAGTTGTTACGTTTGTCTCAACGTTCTTTCAAGTACCGTATGACGCCATGCCAACTGTGAGCATCACCCTTGGGGGTAAGCCGTTTCCGCTTTCCGTGAATAGCACTGTTGATTCATCAGGAACAATCTGCATTGGTGCTGTCCATGGCAGTGATGAAGTTGAAGGTCGACCTTTGATTCTTTAGAGCTGCCCTTGCTAACTTATCTTCAGATCAATGGATCATTGGTGACGTCTTCATGAGAAACTTGTACACCGCCTTTGATGTCGGAAACTCCAGAGTTGGCTTTGCGGAGCTTGCAGTAAACTTCGTTAATGCCTACGTTAACTGTACGAAGATCACACTCGAGTAGGACGTTGTAGCCTTCCATGGACATTGCTTTGAACTAGGATGTTTACGAAACTGACGTTTACGATTCTGGCATAACAAGGACTTCTTGGAATGTAGTATACGCCGATTCGGCAAGACCGATATCGCGAATGGGATTCTTGCCAATATTGATCTGCACTCATTCCGCCTGACCTTGTTGATGCCCACAATCATGACTCTCGATCCCATTATGCAGGAAGGTGGGGATGCAGCACAAACCTTTGAATAGGTTTGGTCGTCAAATTTAAAAAATCCTTGGTCATTGTCTGCTGGACGCTACAATATACTGTATGTATCAGTACTATCCAATGGTCCTAGTGCCGTCTTAGGCTCTGGTATTATAATGGGGGGGGGGGGGGTGATACTTCCTCTCTACGACTCTTTATCCGTCTCCTTCGGGAGGGTGATGTCTCCAAATATTTGTTCCAGTCGGCGTGTGCGTGTAATAAACTTGAGTACCGCTCTCATTCCTTTGTACTCGTTCAACAGGTACTAGCACTGCCATGGGCCGACTTCCCTGCCCATAGTCGTCATTAGTGGGAGCTGCATTCACCACAGCGATAGCGGCAAGGAGGGCGAGGTAAATCAAATTGGACGAGCTTCATGGTGTCTAGTATGACTATGCTTCAGCGATGCCCGTAAGTGCCAGGAAACCACACACCAATGAAAGACTGATTGTGTGTCGTGCACGAAGTTGCTAGGGCAAATCTAAGAGCAGCTACTAGAATGTTGATTCAGTAAAATGTGGATAATGTAGCGCAAGAGGGCCACTCACTGCGAACGAGGTGTTCGTCTCTGGGGATTTTGCAACTCATTGGTGCTGAATTTATGCTGTTCGCGTTGTCAGCGCTGAAAGCCAAACTGGAAACAGTAAAGATTAAATCAAGTGCATACATGCCGAATTCAAGAACAACACGCTCACGAGCTGGGGCAACACATGTCTGTTTATGGCATGGTCAAGCCAATATAGAACTTCGTTGCCCTCGCCAGTATATCATGAGGAGTTTTGGTTCAGGGGTTCGGATGGAAGTCAAATTCGAATGTACTGGAGGGTCACACTAGCCCCATTTCAAGTTCGAATGCTGGTGGTGATAACTAAATCGAGCCAGGGTTCAGCAAGCGACTAGAAGGCCATGGACTCCGGTACCGTGTATCATTAACGTCCAAGCAGGCCTGCGTGCCACCGGTAATTGAGCCTCCGATTTGTGCTGTCACGGAATACTGCGGCTGTATGCCCGTCCCGCAACGATCGTGCAGGAACTGTGTTTGGAAAGTGCAAGTGCCTGTCAGTGGAGAATCTGCCTGACATATTTTTATATATGATGTACTACTGTAACAGAATCGTACTTACCAGATCGTTGGACCATCCGTTGTCTTTTCCAGTGAAACTTGAGCAACCACGCGAAGCACAGAATTTCACATCAATCAAAATGCCAGTAGATTGGCCTTGAAATCTGCTTTATCAGGACTGGGTTTATGAGAGCGAGAAGATGTGGAGGTATGGACCTAATTCACGTGGCAGTTAGCTTGGTCAGAACTTGGTCAATGAGTCTCAATACAAGGTGAAATACTATGGAAGAATTGGGGAGAGACAAATTCAACGAGAATGAACGCACCAAAGAACCGCTCGACCCGTCCCCACTAAACACGACGCTATACTCATCGTCGCCACTCAAACACGCCAAGTTTTTCGATGTTTCCCCGGCTATACGTTGCACTTCTCACATGTCCACTGAGGAATGTGGCACGTAATATACATGGTAGATGGAATGCCGCACCTCTGCTACTTTGTGGCCACCCAGCTTGCCTCAAGAATTTTGAGCACAGGGATCCAGACGGGGAGAAAACGAACAAGTTCGTCCCCTTCATCGTTACAAAACGATATCCAAAGTACGCAGACATATTGCGAGACGGGGTTTCACAAGTCTCGCCATCCACGGATGGAGCCTTGTCAACATTGGAGGGGTCGATGCTGCTTTGGATATGACACAGGTCGTTCGGTTCCACCATATCTCGGGAGGGGGAAATGGACGGAAGAGCGATCTCCCTGACACAACATATTTGCGCGCGCAATAGCCACCACGTTACATGTCAACGTCTTCACCAGCACTACCATCACTCGGGGGTCCGACCACAACCCACACCTTGATCCGCTCGCTCAAGGGACGAGAAATGCTGGTCCAAGTGCACGTGTAAAGCAAAAGCGAGAAATAGGAACAAGGGAAGGTGACTGCGCAAATGAAACATAAGATATGCCGAGTCCCGACAGATAACGCCCAACGAGACAAAGACGTGAATGCGAAAGCTTGGTGGATACCCATCGCTTAGATTATGAAGCTCGTATGTGAGTTCATGCTAGATATGATGCAGAGTCTGGGCGGCGGCAGGTCGAAGTCGTTGATGTCATAGACGGCTATTAGTGGGAGCGGATTTCAGCCAGACAGTCCCCGTCGTATTACTGTAGCATAAGTAGCAGCTCTCAGAGCATTGCTCGCGAATGAGAGCACTCTACATGCTGTTAGACCTACCTCACGCTCGAAAGCCGATATATTCTGAGTAATCGTTTCAAGGACGGTTCGTTGCTTGATTGGATTCTACGTCGATTAAACTGTTGAGGTTTAAATGGGGGTTGAGTCAGATGTAGCTCATTTCACCTGAGACCCAGGCCCTCAGCAAATGTGATCGACGTGAATCTCACCATACACTACAAAGCCGTATTCTGCTCCTACTCTGCATTGAACGGCGGAAGTACCTGCTTCCTCTTGACAGGCCACACCTCCGCCATACTCTCCGCATCCCATATCCGCCCACCACGGATGACATACCTGATATTCCGCGTGTGACGGATATCATCCTGCAACAGGTCGAAGCCGGGCGGGAAGACAACGAGGTCTGCAAGTTTACCCCCCGAGATGGACCCGAGGCTGTCGAAGAGGCCGAAAGTGATTGCAGCATCAGCAGTTGCTGCGCGAATCACCTGCGACGAGGTCAAGTCAGATCAGACTCAACAAACAAGTGTGGCGATGTGGAAAACGAACCTCATAATTGCTCAGCCCGCCCGCCCTGGCATAGAACATTTCCTGGTGATACATGAGTCCAAGAGGCGGCTCGCCATGCGCCCCGATATGAGCACGTAGCCCTCGGTGCACCATGTTCGCGACGGATGCAGAAACATTCCATAATGCCATCGCTGGAACGAAAATGTTAACCGACTTGTCACTAGGCATGAATTCACGTGAAGCATACAGTTGAACGGCCGGCTTGTGCTCTCTGAGATCCCTTCGAGGATGTCGTGCCGTGTGTGCGTGCGGAGTCTGATAACGAGTTACTGAGCGCGTATTGTTAAAGGCTGAAGCAGAGACATACTTTGGGTCGTTCGGTATATCCTCTGTCGCCCAAAGGTATTGCTCTCCGAACATGCCTCCATAATCGACGATATGCGTTGGAGTAGATCCAGTCCCACTCATTGTATAGAGCGTGAGGATATCATCGTATAGCATCGACACAGGAATGTTGTGTTCGATCGTGGTCATCCCTAGTCTAATCAACAACCACTCAAGGCCCAGAGTCGGACACTTACCATCCATAATATATGTTAAATCCCAATCATAGTTCATTCCCTATGCCACAATCAGCGGCCGGCTCAACAAAATGATAAACAGAAGTACACTTACACCTTCGGGCACACACAGCATCCCCACTTGGCGCGCAGCCGTCAATAACCGTTGCCTTGCAGCCCTTGTTGGCAAATTGTAGTTCTTATAGCTCCAGCTCGCATCTCCGCCCTCAGCCTTGATCCTTACAAGTGCTTCACGTGCCTCACGCAGACTTGCAATGTCCTGATGGAAGCTGTACTCAGATGCACCATAGATGATCGTGCCGGTTTGGAAGAGCCGCGGGCCAGCCATAAGCCCGGACTCGATACGTCCGCGCTCAACGTAGCCGAGGGAGTTATGTAGACTTGGGCTATAGTTTGGGAGTAAAATGGAAAATGAATATGCGAAGAAGAAAGTCATAAAAATCACGCACTTGTGTAGTGTAGTCACGCCGTACGCAAGGAAAGTCTGCATCTCCCATGACGTTGCTGGGTACTTGTCTTCTGTGCCAGACCAGTGTGCGTGTGAGTCGATGAAACCTGGGACGACGTACCCTACGCGTCACGCAACATCAGCCTTTTCTCACAGATCATAGATAAAACTACTGACCGCCCTCGGCATTGATTTCAAATGCCCCCGTCAGCCCCTCACCAACACCCGGGCCGCCAACGGCCTCCACAACACCACTCCGAATCACAACGCTCGCGCCTGACCGTAAATCCTGCGTGAGCACGCCGTTCTCCATACTCAAGACTGTCGCGTTGTGGATGATGACCACGTCAGCGTTGCTCTCTGCTGCAATTGATTTCTGTGGGCCATCCGCTATTGACTCGCGCGCCTCGTTGGACAACCGTTGTATATCAGGAGTATAAGCAACATCCAACGCTGCGACATCCAGTAAGCTCCGGACACAGTCGATTCCAAAGTTAGATGTGTCAGCTTCAATTGCGCCCATACATGAAGGAAGGCGGGAGAGCGGAAGAGTATGCAGGTATGGACCTAATCCGTGTAGCGGTTAGCTGGGTCAGAATGGAACTGGGAATGTTTTGAGAAACAAACGTACCAAGGAACCATCCAATCACGCTGCCGTCACCACTAAACACGACATCATGCCCACCGTCTCCACTCAGACGTGCCAGGTTCTTCGGTGCCTTCCCAGGCTTGGCCCACATCGCCTTCTCAGAGTCCACTGAGGAAGGTGACGCATAATATACGTGAAATAAGCTGACAAACGCCGCACCCCCTCCTGCTTGGTTGCGTCCAGCTAGTCTTGAAAATTTCGAGGGCACGGATCCAGAAGGTGAAAAAATGAGCTCATCCGTTCCTTTCCCCCGAGCAACCACCTCTTCAGCACCGTCGCGCAACGAGACCCGCAGTACACTGTCAGATTGCTGGACGAGGACTTCGCTAGCCTTGCCATCCACGAATGACAGCTTGACGACATCAGAAGGGTCGACACTACTTTGGACGTAGTGCAGGCTGTTCAATTCGATCGTGCCTTGGGAGCAGGAAAGGGAAGGAAGTGTGATCTCCCCGACCCAGACTCCAGTTTGCGCGGTAGCCACCACGTTACCGGTCAACACATCCCCACCCGTCTTCACCAGCACAACTGTCCGCACGCCGTTTTCCGTAGATCCACTTACGACAGCACCAAACCACCGTCCCTTGGGGAGTCCGACGACCTCCCACGCTTGCCCGCTCTCTAGATCTCCGAGCTCAAGGGACGAGAAATGCGTATTGTCCCAGCGCGCGTGCAAAACAAAGGAAGAAGCAGGAACGAAGGAAGGTGAGTAGTATCCTGAAGAGGGATGCAGATGCGGAATACGTTGGGCAGGCTTCGAAGTCCCAAGGAAATTGGCATCATCGATGGGGTCCAAGGTAGTCGGGTTGATGAGGGAGTCCCCAAGCACCTGCACCCATGTCTGGCCTGCGCCTGCAAATACTGCGCACTCGCCAGCTTCATCCAGCGCAAGTTGGGTGAAGGCGCGCACGCGCTGCGGGCCTAATTCAAACTTCCGCACATCAGTCTTCATACGCCGGGTTTCCGCGAGCTTTTTCGAGATGTGCGCTGTGAACGGGATCACCTTTGGCGTAAAGTCTGCATTGTTGGTGGCACTGGTCGCGGCAACAAGTTCCCCCTCTGCGTTGTGCACCAATGGGACATGCCAGATCTGTCCAGCAGCCCAGATGATGATGCCCGGCGAGGACGAAGAGGGCGTGAACGCAAAGGACGGGTAAGTACCCATCGGCGCGTAGATTGTTGAGAGGTCGTAGGTGAGCCCGTACCAAACATGGTGCAGGGTGCCCGTTTTAAGATCCCTGTCGAAGGAATGTCAGTTAAGCCAAGTTATAGTACACGTATACAAGAATATCGATGTAGGAGCAGTAATTATTAAAAACATTGGAGAGAGACTACACAAACTCTCGAGAAAATCCAAAGTAAATCACTACTCACTTGAGCACGAGTGCTTCCTTATCCCTCACACGGCGCACGAACGCAAGCGTGCGTCCATCACGCGAGAGTGTAGGCCGGCTTGCACCACCAGGGAAGGCGTCAACGAGCGTCTCCTCTACGCCCGTCGTCAAGTTGCGCTGGAAGATTGCGTAGATACCCTTATGAACATCTGCACACACATGAGAAACAAGTACATAGCGCATCAATGAAACAGCAGATGCTAACGCACCTTTGGAATACGTATAACTCCCATCAACATCCCTGACATTACCAGCATAAATCAACACGTCGTCGCCCGCCCATATGAACTGTTCGTGTCCAATCTGCTGCTCAATGTAGTCTGCTTTTGTCCACCCCATAGGCAAGCTCTTTGACACCAAGCGCTTTCCGGCGCCTGCCCCGACTTGTGACTTGGTGTTCACCGCAGGAACAGGGAACTCCCATCCTTCGCCAGCCCCAAGCGAGCGTGAAGAGTAGTACCATTTTGTTGCGACGACCTTATCCCCTGAAGGATGCCAGCGCGGGTCAGACACCCAGTTGTACGTCTCATTCGTGATGCGTTGCGCTATACTTTCATAAACATCCCGCCTTGATGGAGAAGCGATTGATATTGCTCACCATTTACCCTTCCCTCCCTTGTCAGTCTCCTGAGTCTCCTCTCACCCGTCTCCTTCATACCTCGTGCGAGTTGTTCCTCGTCGTGGATTCTCAGCTCGAGCTCATGTGACGAATTGACAAGAGCGCGGATGTCCATGGCCGTGCACCCGTCCGCTGCCCATGGCATCACCCACAGATTGTCAGCGCCGAGCCCAGCGTCACTCTTGAATGCGAGCTTGTCACCTGCAGGCGAGAACCGCGGGTCCGCATCGTGTGGGACACCTGTGAGGACTGGCACCGCTTCTGTCCTCCCTCCTACTCTTCCAGCAGCTCCCAGATAAGCGTCAGCCGGTAGGCAATATATATCGCCTGCCATGTCGAACACAATGTCCCCACTCACGGGATGGACGTCGAGTCGCAACCATGTACCTTCTGTCACCTCATAGGATAGTGTGCGAGGGTGGGGGAAGTCCACAGAGATGTCCCAGGGATCATGTGCACGCAGAGGGAAGTCATCGTCTGCGAACTCGGATGCGGGGTCGTCCAGGAAGGCTCCAGAGTACTTGGTAGGGAGAGGTGGAGTAGGGAGGGCGAAGCGATAAACCCATGATGCAAGACAGAGACATGTAACTAGTTTTACAGCTACTAGTTGTAACCGACGGGATTTCGTTTGATAGCTATAGCGGTACGTCGAGACTTCCTCCGTAGTCGCTGGCGGTGGGAATCCACCTTTCTCCGAGTTTGACTTACTGGTTTCGAAGACCATTTTCACTTCCTCAGAACCAATGTCTGAGTGAGCTGAACAAAAGAGCTTGAAATAGTTGGTGAGATTTATACATGGGCGCTTCTAAGGCGCTTCCGAAGTAGCTTCGGAGACTAAGATTTGCACGCGAACACTTATGCTCACATGGGACAGCAGCATATGCAAACTTGAACTGACATGAGAAACCCATCATCCAAATTCAATGCAGTCATGTACAGTACCTGAACACATAGATAGTCGACCTCTGATAAGATACAAAAACCAGGAACTAGCACTTTGTTAACGCACAATTGAATAAAAATACAGCTCATGAAGCCTCCTGTTCTGTTCCCTCGGCTTCTTCTGCGGGGGGAGCAGGTTCCTCTTGTGCAGGCTCATCCACTCCCTCAGTTTGTTTTTCTTCAGCTTTTTCTTCCGCCTTTTCTTCCGCTTTCTCGCCCTCCTCGCCCTCCTCAACCTCCTCCTTGGCATCTTTGCTGCCAATAACAGTGGCATTGATTCTGGCCAGTGAGAGATTACTCAGGGAACCGCCAAAAAACTCGCGAATAATACTCACGTTAACATGACATGCACTTTCTCTCCCTCCTCCTCTCCCTCCAACTTGGGCAAATTCACAGTCAAGCGCTTGCTCCCTTTCCATCCGAAGCTCCCAGTAGAAAAGCTCGACGAAACGAGTTCTATAGCCTCCAAGAACCCAGGATCCGTCGACTCAACATCAGCGGGAGGCCTAGTGTGTGAAATGTTAACATGTAAAGGTTGTGCCCGCGACTTGAATGCAGTGGCACCCATCCCCGTCTGGCCATGTGCACAGTGAGAATTAGGGGCTGAGGGGTGCGGGAGACACAGACCTTCAATCGCGCTGCACCCTTCTTGCCGGTGCCCCTAGCGCTCTTTCGACCCTCTGTCCTGGGTACCTTGGCACTACGTGTCTCGCGCTTTTCAGCGGATTCTTCTGCAGCTCGTTTTCTTCCTGCACGCACATTTTAGAGGAGCTGTGGGATGCATACGATTAAGTTGAACTCACCAGCCATAATTTTAGAACGGGAGAGGTAGTGAAATGGGTGTTAGAAGTCAAGAAATATGTACTTGAAATTTGAATCCCGAATCGTCGCGTCTGTTTATATCGTTGTCAACTGCCACAGGTGGGCGCAAGGTGGACGTGTGACGTCACGCGCGTCGTCACATCCTTTGAATGCGCTTTGACCAGGTGCCACAGTTGTGACCCTGCCACAGACAATGAATATCTTGCAACGTTGACACCTGATTGACACCGTCGAGAAACATGCTGTAACAGGCACTGAGAGCACTGAGTTCTGAGACACTGCGCAACACAAGAAATGCATTGATCAAGCGAACAACAGGATACAACTACATAGGTTGAGACTACTCATCGGCGAACAACAGGATAACTCCACTCGAATGTAGTAGTTCATACGCTTTAAGAACTGTTTACCTGAGACAACTGTTGTCAGTAACTTCCGCGAAATGTGCCGGAGAACGAACCATTAGACTGAGTACGAGCGTGTAACACTCGAACAAATGATCGGATGCAGAAACTCGCGCAAACCGGTCCCACCATTCTCCCCTAACTTCCCTACCCCTGCCCCGCCCGACGTGCCATCAGTGGACGGGGCTCCTAAGAGCCGACCATAACGTCAGATATCATCATCATCGCTGTAAAACTCGTCTTCCTCTTCATCGAGGGCCGCAAGGTTTGTCAGGTCGACTTTGTAACGAAGCAACCCGCCTATTCCACCGAAGCCCTTTACGAATTGCGCGCCCTCCTGCGACCGATTGGTCACAAATTCGAGGTTTGCTCCGAACTCCTTGTACTTTTCGGCAAACCATTCAAGGAGAGGCTGTGGCTCAGTGGCATGTTCCATTTCTAGACCAGTGGATTTGTCCAAAAATCTCTCGCGATCTTTCTCCTGTTCTTTATTTGCGTGGACGATAATTTCCTCTGACGCTATCCATCAGTCACCCAGCGATCTGCAATGATAACAAGCGCCTCACCTCCTGCAGCATTGCGGAATACATGACGTGTGATATCCAGGTTCTCCCACACGATCAAAGTCTCGACCGCGCCTAGATCAAGTGCCTTCAACGTGTCATCAATACCAAAGCAGTACTTGTTCGTGTCTTGGCTGATCTCATCGAAATACTTCTGGATGAGCCTCTTCTCCTGCACGAACTTAACATTTGCCAGCGCATCTGCTGCAAGCTCGATGGCCTGCGGATCAAATTTAGTAATTCCATAAAAGCCCAGGAACATCTGAACCCACCTGATTGAAACCATTCTCACCGCCGTAACTCACATCTACAACCTTGATCACCTTTGCGCCTAAGCGTGGGTCAAACATGTCGCTCTGGCTGAGTTCTGTCTTGAAGTCTGCGCTTCCCGCAAGGACGAGTCCAGTCACATTGACCTTGTCATTTGTGATGAAGTGTTGCACAGCATGCTCAGCGACCTTTCGAACGTAGTTGTGGCGCTTTTCATCGCGCAGACGGGAGAAACGTAGCGCAGACTGCCCACCACGGCCATGCTTCTTAGGAAGATCGACGGTGAATTTATGTACGATATCACGAGTATTGCCCGAGAGGGTGCCGAAGAGGGTACCATTACCATCCATGACGATGAAGCCAAAGCGAGAGTCGGACTCCAGAAGCTCAGATAGGGCTTCAGTGTGGAATTTGTTGTCACAGAGGTAAAGCGATCTATTCCATGCATAAGATCGAAGTCATGCATCCGATGAAACACTTACGTATTGATCGGTTTGTGAGGTTCAAAGTCGAATGACACCTTCTTCTCTTTGCCTTCGTCGGTGAGGATGGTGCCCACGAAAAGGACGAGACCGTTTGGCGGGACTCGATTGTACAACTTAAGGCGCTGCTGGGTACTGGTGATGGCTGCAAGAACAGACAATCTGTTCACCCGCGACTTGATGTTGCTCGCAGTACCGTATTCCTGTGTCAACATGGCTGAGGCACGAGATACCTGATCCTGTAGCAGATGGACTGAAGTGAGCAGGTTGGCAAAAGGGGTGCTGAGATCGGCGTACCTTAGGAGGAATGATCAAACTGATCATAGAGGTCCCCGCTCTGTACTAGCGCGCGATCAGCGTCCATCGCTACTGGTTCAGCGAAAATAGAAAAACATACCCTCGTGCAGAGTCCAAGCTCTTGATGAGTTTCTTTACTTTCCACATCTGAATGTTCTGCTCTGCAACATCTTGACTCATGATGGGCAGATCTTTCTTCTAAACGCTTTGATATCGATTTAATGTCGACGAAAATGTGAGTGGGACGCCTTGGTGTCAATTTGAGCCCTTATGAAGGACAAACTTTTTCACCGGGCGGTGGCGGATTTAGGGTAGGCTGCCTCACGGCTACCTTCCAAGTTCCAACAATGACTTCGCCAAGTGCACTTCCAGTCTGACTCAACATTTTCACCAACCGAGTCTTTGTGAGGTTTGCTGGTATCGTCTAGTCACATAAATCTGCAGCTTGATCCGCTCGGAAGCGAACCACCATTCTTCTCAAAGGCTTTGTCTTATCGCATCATGAGCAGCACAGCCGGAAAGCGCAAGTCAAATGGGCCTCCTACCAATGATCGGAAAAGAGTCAAGCTACATAGCGGTGCCGTTGCAAAGGCCAATTCGAAATCAAAAAAGAGCCAAAAGGACAAGGAGACTACTAATAATGTACAACCGGGGTCGTCCACGACCGAGAACCCTGCGGCCACGTCGCAACCAGCGGCTCCCAATAACCGTCCCAGAATTCGAAAACTCGCACCCCCACGGCCATTCCCAACAGTTGCACTGTCCGCGCCTGCCACAGCACCGCGCTCCTTGCATACTGAAGGAAAGAATAATATCTGTGTCTCGCGACGTACCAAGTTAGCCGTTTATCTGCGCCGATGCAAGGCTCTGATCCTCGAAGATGGGTTTAAAGAGATTCGATTGAGTGCAATGGGCGCCGCTATCCCCCATCTTGCGCTGTTGGCTGTTTCTCTACCTCAAATAGTGCCGGGCGAGCTGAGCGTCGAAGTGCAGACGGGCAGTGTGGACGTTTATGACCAGATGCTTGAAGGAAGCGAGGATGAAGATAGTGGTGGCAATGACGAGGAATTCAAAATGAGGGTCAAATCTACAATGAACGTCGTCATTCGCGTAGGAGGCTCGGAGGGTCCAAAGACGATAAGCAATTCCACGAAAGAATCAGCAACAAATTCTGGCCAAAGCGAAGGGGACGTTCAACCGCCAGAACAACCGGAGCAGATTATTCTGCAGGAGCCTGAACAAGAAGACATGGACCAGTCATCATAGTAGGAAGCTCTCATTACATTGTGCTGGTTACTGCTCATGTGTGTCATAGGTTACTTGTAGTCCAACTTAGCCAGTCGGATTGAAGTCAACAAGGGCATTGCCTGGCTAGATCTTACTGTGTAACGCACACTTTCGGACCTAGATTGTGCCAGGATTTTGGGATAGAATACGTCGGCGAGTTGCACGGACCGGCGCGCTGTTTTGATCGTGATATCGCCCTTTGCCGTGTGTATTCATCACCGTAATGTTAATAGCGCCCATAGTCCAGTGCGCTTGCTTGATATGGGTACAACGCGGGAGCAAGAGATACCTCGAGCCTCGAGTACTTGAATTTCCATTTTCGTTTTCTCGCTGCCTCCCGCTTCAGCCTAACGCACATGAATTTACATTTCCGTCTTACTCTGGTAACGTATTGCAACTATTTGCAGAATGATGTAGCTGGACTTCTCACTCTTCCAAATGAACGTGAAATCGATACATCGGTCTGCAAATACTTAATGCTGCATAGTTCTAATCACCAATTTGACCTTGAGAGGTTACTGCAGCATGCGGCGCGGCACCTTTGACCAGGACCTGCGAGTATTCAACAAATGAACTCTCGCTAGATTGTGCATGGCCCTCCATCTTAACCCTATTTGTCGATTGACATCCAGAACCAGTAAATGAGCAATGAGTGCATAACCTCATTACACCCCCAATCCATTCTTAGAGCCTTCAGTTGGCCCAAATAACAGGAGCTATAGTTACGCAAGCACCTCTGACAAAGGACATGCCCCAACAGGCAATCAACAAGACCTCGACAAAATTGCGAGGTTGAACGACTGATTTGAGTGAGAAAATGCCGGGATTCTACGAGGCGGCAATCCGTACGTTAGGACCCGTCATGCTGTAAGAGTCGGACAAACGGATAACTGCAGCCTCGGTGAGAAGCGTCCACAATTTTCTTTTTCTTTTTTATCATGGCTACCTGTTGTTCTTTTCGCAGTGTGTCACTAGGGTTGTTCAGAAGTCATAAGTACAAAGAGCCATATTTGACATCATCGCTAGCAGGACTACCTCGTACTTATCCAGGCCTAGCCCTTGCTGGACACGAATGACAGCATAATTGGAATGCACTAAGATCCGGGTGGTCAACAAGCCCGGAGCGACAAAAATAAGTTCACCGACGCTATCGCGCTCTTTGATAACGCAGTTGGTGCATTTTATTTACATTACATGAGGAGTGATACCGTCATGACAATTCGTCTCGCAAGCTCGAGGCTACTAGGCCAACTGCAGGCAGATATGCATGAGAACGTTCTGATAGGTTTGATGGGCTTCGCGAAATGATGCAACTGCCGGGGTGACGCTGCGCTAACTAACAATGAGTGGAGTTCGCAAAACATTGCGACACGGGTTTGGCAGAGTACCCTATCCTGTTGAGCTTCCCTTACCTCGCGCCCGACTAGCCGCGACTTCGTGCTTAAAATATACAGTAGTTAGAGCAAAAATAGCAGCACATCATGAGATATAAATAACTTACATAAGATAGAGCCTCGTAGCAAGGTCATATACTTACTAGGGTCCTGTTAGGGTCAGTTAAGTTTAAGCTGTGACGTTGTGTCGTCCCAAGCTTCTCTTTCATCAATTGAGCCTTATGCGAGGTAGTTAGATCGCTGATGAGCACATTGGAGCGAGAACTTGCTTCAGATCGCATACAGTGTCAGGGGGTTTCTCGGGCTAAACTAGGCCTCGCTCCATTGTCATTATCTGCCGACAGTCTTCTCGACCCATCGCGCAGCAGGTGGCGGGATTGCGTTATATTCAATTGTGCGACTGCAAGGACGGTTGAATCGTGGAAAGGCTTTGCACTAAATTTACAACATGACGGATATTTCACCGGTAGGCAAGCTGGTGAACGAGTAGTAGCGTGACTCATCAGCAGGCGGTAATGAATAAAATGATGAGCGACACACTTGTAATTCATATCTTCAAGCATGTCGTATAGGACGCGTCGATAAGCGCCATCAAATGTGAGATAGGGGTTATATGCAAAGTTGGCCTTTATACGTAAGGCTTTTCGTTCTTCCCAATGCTTTGCTGCACAGACTTCCAACGTATATCTGCAACATTCAGCCAGACGTATGACGTTCAAGTTTGAATGGGCTCCCGCTGAATATTTACACCGTATGGTACCCTCTTCATTCTTGCAGACCGACTATAAATAGTTCGTCCACTCAGATGATTCAGATCCAAGTAGTGCTCGACAATTTCAATTCACACAGGTTTAAGCACTCCCGCAGTCGACAGTCCTGTTCCTACAACAAGCCGGTGAACTTAGTAACTATGCCGCTGCCACAGAAACGGCCATAATAAATCCCAATAGATCCCGCGTCGAAACCCGACACAACAATGAAGGTATCTACTATCCCTGTACCCTCTCCATTAAGTATCTGGACAACCGTACGTTCGGTGGACGCGTTCAATGTCGCGTGTTCATTTGCTGCATTATGGGCTTTCGTCAAAGTCCTGAGGGCACTTCGCTGGCGACTGAGGACGACTCAACTACAGGGGCCCACCTCGTACCAGCTTCATATATGGCGTCTCGCACTGACCTCGTCTCATCCAAAGATAGTGCCTGCAATGTTTGAACATTGGACTGATGGAGTATGGGATAGTATATATGATTCAGAGCGTCCTTGGACAGACTAGAATCGTGCTGTGTGACCCAAGAGCTATAGCCCATTTTTATGCCCGAGAGACATGGACGTATGTGCAGACGCCCCTTTCATTGGCGCTCATAGAGTCATCGGTATGTTAACGTATGTGTGCAAGCTGACATCCTGCAGATGAAGGATCTTGCTTGTCGCGGGTTACGAAACAACATCCAGCGAGCTGATTTCTTATCCGGCCGCTGCTGTCATATTAACTGACTCTTCATTGGTAGTCAGTCTTACGGTAAGTCCACTGTCCGATAACTGTATGTGCACGCTATTCATGCAATGATCAGTGGGCGCTGATCGAGCTATCGCAACACCCCGATGTCCAAACGAGACTCAGAGAGGAATTGCTTGCGTTTGGCGCCGATCCGACATATAGTTCAATTAAAGGCCGATCTCCCATACTTGGATGGGGTTGTTCATGAAATTCTACGACTCCATCCTCCTGGCGCCCGAGATCACTCGTCTTGTGAGTGTGCCCGTCTACGTGCGAATAGACACACTGACAATAGATCTACAGACAGTCGCAGATGACGTTATTCCCTTGAGCGAACCTGTGCGCACGGAGTCCGGGAAAACGACGGACAGTATATCTGTAGCGAAAGGGACATTGATCATGATATCAGGGGCGGCGATTAATCGCTCTTCTGCCATCTGGGGACCTGACGCAAAGGAATCCAAGCCTGACCGATGGCTGGCTGAAGACGGCATCAGTGGGAAGGCCAAGGAAGTCCAAGGTCATAGGCATCTACTGACGTTCGTCGACGGCCCAAGGACGTGCCTCGGAAAAGATTTTGCGATCGCGGAATTCAAGGTGATTGCTACAAATTTGATAGTTTCGACATTACTCACTGCGATATAGACGGTTTTATCGGTTCTGGTGAAGAACTTCATGTTTGAGATGCGGGATGGACCGGATACTCCAGTTGAACTTGTGAGGGGGATTCTGCCTCGTCCACGGGTTGTTGGAGAGGATGGTATTGGGGTACCTTTGAGAGTTCGCCGGTTTGGATGATTGGTTGCGCTGCACTGACAAATCTACCATGTTTCCGTGACTTGTTTCCTTGTATTACATAAGAAGGTGAGCATTGCGAACGTGTACGCACGGTGGGTGGACGGACTTTTTTAAGCTTCTTCAGAGTCAAATTGTGATGAGTTCAGAGCTCAGGCAATAGTGTGTTGACCGCGAGTGGGAAGTACGTAGAGGCGACTTGGGATCCTTCGCCATCGGAGCCTCGCCTTTAGTTATCTGTATGGAAAATTATTGTTGTACAACTTGTAAGTGCCAATGGCCATGAAGCGAGAAGCACTGGAAGAGGGTCAGTCCCAGGATCCGACGAGACCATGCAAATCTCAAGAAAAAGATCGTTGGATTGTTGTATAGGTCTTTATGTACATGCTCAATCACTGAATCAACGAACGAGCTTCCAAATGGTACGGAGTATTCGAGAAGCTAGACTCGCGGAGAAAACATCAACATAGAAAAGAAAGCGTAGCGTACATAACTATAGATTCGTGTATTCCGACCAATCTCCAATTATCACGTCGCCTCGATTTTATCGGTGAACGAGGAACTCAGCCCCATGCTAATCCCCAGCCACGACCTCTCCATTTCACTTTCTGCAACACGTGGAAATGCGTCTGCCTCCAGATCAGACAGGTAGCCGCACGAGAGTGACGGCGATAGGGAAGACGATGAAGTGGGAGACATACATTGCCAAACTCCTCGGCAAGCTCCGACGCTGTGCGAAGGATAATCTGCGGCGGTGGAGCCCATGATTGGGTAGGAGATGCAACCCGCGCAAATGATGACGAAAAGTCTAGCGTTGGGAGAACAAAGTTGTCCTGTACATCAGGAGAGGGCGATAACCCGAGCCCAAAGTCCCAATCATCCGACTCAAGTTCGATGTCTGAACCAAAATCAGCATCTTTGTCGAAGTCCAATTCTGTCGAGGATGCCGAATCGAGTTCGACACTAGAAGCAACGGATTGGGGACTTGAAAAATCCTCTTCATCATCGATGGCGCTCATTTGCGAGGAAGCAGACATGGTGTCTGGGTAAATTTCTTCGAGAGCACACCACCCTTGTCCGCTTTCTCCGATGGTGCTGCGCACTTGAGCAGCTGTCCAACCTGCAAATGTGACCCGGAGTATCGTGCATTGTTTATCGCTTGGATCATCTGCTAACCCGGGACCAAAGGCATAGGCATCAACGCTGACGCCGGGATCATCCCACACCTTCGCAGCATCCAATCGGGAAAAAAGAGTGGACACGCGAAGCGAATGGTTACGATGTGTCCTATGCGCAGCAGCAATGTCAGGTACAGGAAGAAGCGGATGGAGTATACTAGTTCCCGTGGTGGAGTGCGCAGATAGGGGCAGACGAGCGGTAGGAGTAGGCGCGATAGGAACGAGAAGGTAAGTCGTCACTTCCGGCAAGAAGGTTGTGGCAAGTAATGGTCAAGTTCAGAGATGTCGACTTCGGAGAGGATGTCAGCAACAATCTGCTTCTGCTTTGGCTTGAGCATCTCCTTGGTCTTTGGGGGTGCCACATTTTCCTTAGCTTTGCGCAATTTGCGCTCCTCCTTCCTCTTCCCCTTGAGTTCCCATTCAGCCTCCCAAAGTGCGCGGGTGGCAATAGGAACGTTATCCACGACATTCTGGAATATGGGGCGCGCGGAATGGAATGAACGAACGGTGCCAAGGCCAACGTTAGCTATGTTCCCGGGGATGGGAGATGGACGAGGAAGGTGCGGCAAAGACAAGGGGCGGTAAAGTGCATTCCTTACAGGGAGCGAATACGAGGCTTTGACGCGCTGAGCAGTGGAATGGAAATGTGCAGGACGGACGAGCGAGTGACTCGGAGCGACTGCAACGGCCGAGGTAGAATGCGCAAGTCCTGGAGTAGTTAAATGAGCAAAGAATCTAGAGACAAGGTTACGAGAGTTTGTAAAAATTCGTTGAGCAGTGGACGGCTGGGGCGTTCGCAGTGGTGGTGAGAACGTAGAAATATGAAGTGATCGAGCAGGACCAGCCCCAGGGGCGTAGTGTTTGGTCCCGCCGATGCCTTGTCTAAGGTGACGAGTGCCGTGCGAGACGGCAGACATCGTGAAGAACTATCAGTTGGTGATGCTTCAGAGCTAGTCAAGGTCAAAGCCAACGTTGTTAGTAATTAGTTGCTGTAAAGCAGTGTTACTTATATGAACGGCTGTGCCGGACGAACACGCATCTGCTGAGTAAGCAACTCGGCATGATGATGGATCACGTGGTCGTGATTCTCTTGACGCGACCATGATGAACGCACAACAACCTACCGTGCCTTCAGCCTTACTTCCCGAAATTCTCGAGTTTTCCCCTCAGCTCATCCTCGACGACATCATTAACTACGCCAACGAAGCAATAACAAACACCGTCGATGCCTTAGAGGGCTTCCTGTTTCGCTGGGCATCTGAGCGAGAACAAAGAGTTCAAGAGGATTGGGATAGCACACAAGAAGTGGAGCAGGGCCTCGTCGCTTTCCAAACGCTTCTCGAATCCCATACGGACATTGCCTTTGACTTTTTCGAAACATGGTCACTCCGCAACATATTCGCCATTCCTGCAGATCTTCCCGTCGTGGTCCCTCACCAAGAGCACCTCGATCTCGATTGCCCCCCAGAACGTGAAACAGAGCTCATGACAGAGATAGATGAACTGCGAAGAAAAATAGACGCTGTACGCTCAAGCTTGCCATTGAATAATTTCGCCTGTTCTAATGGTGTGCAGCAACGTCGCTTGAAGCGTTTGTTGACTCGCGCAGTCCGCTTGTCTTCAGCAAAACGTCGCCGCTCTGAACGTCGCCTGGAACAGCTCTCTTTCCTTCAAGCACCCCAAGTGTCTGAACTCATGAGCCTTCCAGAGCAGTACCGCTCGATGTTCGCAGCAGTATCATCTCTTCCGCCTCTTACACCTGAAGCAGTCGCTGCCTTTTCGCAATCGCCGTTGGCAGACCCTGGCAAACGGCCGTGGGAAGTCAGTAAGATGGGTTATCTCGACTGGGCCAGCAAGCAGGTACTTGCCAAAGCACAGCAATCCGATGGTGGTGCTGGTAGCTCAGCAGTAGGATCGCTGGTGGAATCCACTGCCGCGGTAGCGAAGACTCAAGATCTCAGGCAATTGATGGAAGTAAGCTCCACCTTAGAGAATGCTTAACAACGGCGGCGGGCGGACCATGACACTATTCCAGGTCATAATTTGTAGTGGAAGGATGAGTACTGTATTATGAGGAGGTAATATGTACAACAAATTGTTTTTTTTCTATTGAAGAGCTCTAAGAAGCGGTTTCGATGTGACAACACCGTAGTCATGTGTTATTTACGTACTAGTACGGCCCGGTGTTATCGAAAGGAAAGGTGTTTCCTGGTGTTTCCTTCAGCTGCGCTCTCATGAAGACTGTCATGATTCCATGAACGATAAGTACTTGCTATCATATTATACAATGCCTGACAAGCATATAGAATGCTATTATTCTTTCCGGTCGCGACAGCTGGTGCTGTGACCATCGCATACAATATACTATTTTCCTTCTATTCGGTCTGCCTACGCACAGACGTCACATGTGTGCCCCGGCCACCGCTAAATGAACGTAGTAGCAACACAACATATTCGTAGGATGATATTTCCACGTCAACACTTCGATCGAGACAGAGAGGTTCTGAGGTTCCCCACACGTAGCATCAAGGTAAGACATTCGTTTTCCCCGCGATTATGCATACACGATCGACACCACACACCCCGCCATCGAACTAATCAGCTGACCTGGTGTGCATTACAGAACTCTGCTCATCACCTGTATCAGGCACTGATCCACGTCTTTCGCTCCACATCTTTGAAATATGGTCACGGGCACACCGGGTTACACCCAGAGTCCAGCTCAGTCAGCTCATGTTCCGGCCTTATGAAGCCTTGGCATTGGTAAGCCCCTACAAAAAGCATTGCCACACTTGACATGTCTGGCTTGTGAGGTCCAGGTGGGTTTTCTATCATCAACTACAGTTTAATCTCAAGGCTGGTCATTCACACATCATCCTGACATGTACTCACCTCAAGAGCCTCAAAGCCATTAGCAAAAATCCCGCTGCAACTCCACGCATGTGCACAGCCGTGGCCCATCAGCTGTTTTTGGAGTGATCCGATGTGAAGGAACTTCTCTTTGGAAGTCGCCAAGGATTATCAATCTCATGCGATCTAAGTAACACATTTGATAGCGATCATTCTTCCTGATCTTGACACGCAACTTATTGAAGGCGGGGGCGTGTGGGCACCTATGGCTGTAACACCGCGCTGTTTCTCCTGGATATCTAGTCTTTGTTACCAGGCTGTCACCCCGCCCCCGCCGCATTCGTCACCGACATCTGATCGTTTTCCTAATGTGGCTATGTCGGAACGACAACTTGGGGTTCTTTGGCTGCGCGGCGCATTGCCTAGGTGTGGTATTGTAGTGACCATCTCTGCGGTGGCTGAATTACTATTCTGTGCGTTCGAAGCAACATGTGTACGTAACCCACCCATCAAGCACTGAACTGAAACAGTTTCAAATTCCAGACACCTGTGACAAGTTGTGCCATTCGTATTCAGCCAGCTGACGATTATTCCCCCGATCACCGTCACCGTATCGAGCAATTATGTCGAGAACTCACGGACACGTGCACATTGCACGGATTTTTTGAACACCGTCACACTTGCAAATGACACCAAGACATGCCAGTGGTGATGGCAGCGAAGCCAGTATGCGCCTACACTCTGGCGTTTGAACGCCGCAATATCACGGTCAACTCCATTCTTAATCACCGAGCCCTCGATCATATCGCGAACCCTCGCTCAGTGAGCAAGTTATTCAGTGGAATTTGTCATGTATTGTTTAAGTGTTTCTTGGCACTTGGCACGCCATTGTCTCCCCCTTCTAACTTGATATAATCGGCGTAAAGTGGTGTATAACATTCAGGAAAGGGTCCTTAGTCCCCCCGCCTATATCCCACATGCCTCGATGCACGGTAACTGCCAATTCGGAACTCGGGCCTGACAATGAACTTATCGAACGTTCATGTCCTAGGAATCAGAAACCATGGTAGACGACATAAAGGGCAAAAACCCCTAAAGAACAAACACATGACAAATGACGCACCGCCTTTCGTAGCCTTTCGCTTTGCTGGGTCATGGTGGCGCTGTTTGTCATTCGTGAACCTTGTCCTTTATCGCGCTCCGCGATATCAAGGGAATGGAAGAAGTTAGGAGTCTAAGCCAAGGCAAGTACCGATCGCGCCATCCGCATCGTTGAAACGTTGACGACTAGTGCTTATCATTATAATGAGAGGGTCCAAGCCGTAAGCTCATGCAATTTGGCTTCGTTGGTGCAGCTATCTCTGTCATACCAGTGCAAAGCCCCTTAAGATCGACACTGATAGGTGCGAAGCTATTACATGAAACCCAAGCCCTCTTGTCAGGGATGAAAGACTCTTTCAGCGATCGTCCCCCGGAGACCAGGCCGCGCCATGTCGTAAGGCGTTGCCTACTCTAATTACTGTAAGCAGTGTTGATTATTCCCTTTGGTGTCCATAAATGTTTTCGTGTACACCAATCAGGGGCATTACAAAAGAAGATTACGCGCAAGTACGTTGCCATGTACTCATATTTTCCGAAACGCGTGTGTGAGATAACACGCGCGCAGCCTGAGTGTCGTTGTCGTCTTTCGCGGACGGCATTTCGTAACAACGAGCGCCGTGCCTTGAAAAAGTAATACATACACGTTTATGAGGACTCTGAGAAGAACTTGAAGAACCGATTATATTATAATGATAAGGCAGATTCTGCCAGTGAGAAACACAGAAGAGAAGAAGCCGTCATACGTACGGATAGAAGGCGTAGTGCCCTGAAGTATGGACTATTGAACTCGACCGCTCCTCGGAGTAGAAATGCGACCCTTGATAGTCCTTGACGATCTTTTCAGCAACATAAAGATAGGTACCGGCGACATATCCGCTCACGGAACAATATGACGTATGAAAAATGATACTTATCGCGGCGAAACGACGAGGCTGAGAGCATAACGACAGGATTACACATATCAGAGTTTCCCGAGCGATAACGCTTTTTCATTAAATTCATGCGAATCGGAAATATCATTAAGATGGGCTGCTTGCGTGATTTTGCTGGGACTGGACATATTGGAGGCCTAGGCAAGCATCCCTGCATAGAGAGACAACTCGTATTCCTGAACAAGTGTCGTCTAATCAATTTGATGAGATAAGGGCGTATGGTTGCGGCGCAGCTACGTACAGAGGCACGCACTGATCGATATCGTCGTGTCGCTCTTATGCCGAGGATGTGAATATGTAGCGTAGAAGAGCGAAAGGGGCATCCACACTTAAAATTAGATGTATTCCTGGAAGGTCCGCCCAAATCGTAGAGTCAAAGTCCACGGATTATCCAGCGCATAACTCCGGACGTACGAGAAAGAGCTAGAACGTTGACCGAGCACCAACGGGATGGTCAAGAGCCAATTCAGTAACTGAGCCAAAAATACGCTTGTGCGCGAAGCAAGAAGCCCAGTTGGACGGGTGCCTGGGAACTGTTTGTCCGGTGCAGCGTGGTCAAAAGAGGACAGGAGTGACCGGCGATGAAGCTCAGCGTTTGTCGTTCTATCGGGATAAGCTGAACTTGTGTAGTTCGTGCCAGAGTCTGCTATTTCAGGAGCATACAGCACATAGATCCACATGCGAACGCACGTTGGAAGTCGAGGTGATGAAGCTCATCGTTTGTCATTCCATCAAAACAAGTAAAGCCGACGGCGACATACGTACATAGTTCGTGTCTGTTGTCTGCTATTTCAGGAGCAGACAGCACATAGATCCACATTCGAACGCACGTTGGAAGTCGATCGAGGAGTCCAGGACCGACAACAAGGCCCAATTCAGTTTGGGACATGGTCACAAGAAGTCAAGAAGATACAATGGTCAGATGCGACGCTGAAATGACTAGGTACCATGGATATATATCAGGTATGGGGCAGCAGAGCGGACAGATTGAACAATACATACGCCTTCCATATCTACGCTCTGCGGAAGGAACCGAAGGTACCGGAAACAACCCGGTGCGCGAAGAAAGAAGCAGGAGACTGAGTCGTCGGGTGGGAAACTCCTGGATCGATGATCACTTCGATACAACGTGGATACAAGGGCAAGGGGCGGAGGTGACCGGATGTACGTTCAACTTGATGTTCTCCCGTCGAGATAAGATCTTGATGGAACAAAGTCGACATCGTGGCAACTCGAGCGCGTGAGCTCGGTCTTTCAATTAGATTGGAAAACCCGTCCGGTTCACAGGTACACGTTCAGGGAGCATCTAGGGTATAGATCTGGACGTGAAAGCACGGGAAGGATTTTGACCGGGGACTAACAGGGGAGGACCTAATTGCGTTGACTGAGCCAAAATTGCCCTTGGTGCCAGAATTGAATTGAAAGAAGCAAGGCGGAGAATCCTGCCTTCCTTCTAAGTATTGCTCTGCGTACGAGACTAGGAAAATCTTGAGATGATGCAACATACAAAGATTCGACGGCAATGTGAACGGTAGAACCGGGCGATGATCGATGACCCTCGGCGGTTTTCATTAATCGCGTCGACACGAGGTCCTGGAAGGACGAAGCCAACGTACATAGGGCACCCGTCGGCGATTCGTGTAGGTTGTGTCCGTGAATTTTTCATTATTGAATTGACACAAGTTCCTGAGAGGATGAAACGAAGGCCATTTCCGACCTATAGAGCTCGTCTATATCTGCTATTCCGTTGCGCCAAGATTATCAGTCTGGTGACGCAAAGCAGTGTCAACTATTTTGCACTCGACCTCAGGCTTCTCCGGTCTCAACGCCAGGAATAGATCACCCTGCTCGGCTCCATACTCCGGATGATTGCTGCAGCGCAACGTGGATATTAATGCAAAGACAAATAAGCAGAGTGACGATGACCAGACGACCCTCGAACTGCTATTCATTTTATCCACCAACGCCATGTTCTGGGAAGACAATGCCGTGGAGCATAGAATACCCCTTCACAACCTGCGAGCTGGCAAAGAACTCGACCACGTCCACTGTCCGCACCATCAAAGCTGCATCACCAAGAACCGGTCGCAGAGCGGACAAAAAAAACCCAAACCAGGAAAAAAACACTTCTCCACATCCACACTGCATGATGTACTTACGGAATCAACCGGGCGGAAATCCCCTGGTCCACAAAGAAAGAAGCAAGGCGGTCGAGGCGGCGCAGGGTGGATGCAACAACAAGACGGTGACGATAACCCTCGGTGTTATTGCTATTCATTTATCCACCGACGTCACACCTGCATCATCAAAAAATAAAAAGTTGGCAAAGAAGTCAAGAACATACTGGTCTTCAAGCGATGTACCTAAGGAACCGAGCGGGTAGTCGGAGATATCCTGACGCGCGGAGGAACCCCTTGCACGCGATGGAAAACCCCGGGCCTGGTATGCGAAGAAACCCTAAAACACGGACGAAGAAGCCAGCAGTCAGGTCGGAGCGTGCCTGGACGATCACTGCGATGCTGAATGCGAAAGACAGGGGGACGGAATGATGATCGGCGTTCATGCGCCGATGACGACTAGCACGGCAGTTGCACGAAGTATTGCAAGTGGTATCAGCAATCCAATATTTATACACACACAGAGCCTGGGTCCTCGATACTGAATGAACTTGGCCTAACTTGGCGTGGCAATGCCAATACCTGGCCACTACTACTAGCGACGTCATTGCGTGGTGTATGTCACCCTGGCCAGCAACCACGACCACCGGTCAAGGAATCGAATGTCATTCAAAGACTCTGTTTTGACAGCGCGAAGAGAAGTGAGTATGGCGACACCAAAAATCGACATTCACGATGTGTATGCCGTCATGGCTGCAAAGGGGGTGTTCCTGTCAACGTCCAACATTCAACGATAAACAAAGGCAGAGCCCTCTTCGGAGACCTCAGCTCTTGTCGTCGACCGTATCTGCAATCGCGCGAAGTTGCGTGACATTCGTAAGATGGTAACGTCAATGAAATTTTCACTCGGACCTATTCCGCTTAAAATGAACTTGGCATGCTCAACACCCGACCGTCCAGTGAGCATTACCGATATCATCGCGTAGATTGGCCGGGCTGAAGTCGACAGCCTGAAAGGGACAGTCATAAACTTGTTCCAGTTGAGCCAAGTCGCGTCTCGTTCGTAAGCTTCAAGTTCCGTCAGGCAACACTTGCACTGGGCCCCTTCCGTTCTAAATGGTAAAAATGAGCTTGGCGTGATAACAACTGAATGACCGGTGAGCATTACCGATATCATTGCGTAGATTGGTCGGACTGAAGTCGACAAGCTTAAAGGACAAAGTCAGTACGCACAATAAACTTGTTCCCGTTGTGCCAAGTCGCGTCTCGTTCGTAAGCTCGAAGTTCCGTCAGGCAACACTCGCACTTGGGACTCGGCACGACTTCCGTGCTAGATGGTAAAAATGAGCTTGGCGTGATGACAACTCAATGACCGGTGAGCATTACCGATATTATCGCGTCCTGAAGTCGACAAGGTCCTGAAAGTAGGTAGTGTCCCTATCCCTATGTGCATATGACCTTGTTCCAGTTGAGCCAAGATGCATCGTAAGTTCAATAGTGTTGAGGTAGCACCGCGCAGGAATCAATAACTTTACCTGAACTGAGCTCATATCGTGAGAACTCTGCTGAAGTGGCCTCAAAGAAGGTCATGTCAATTCAATGGTTGGAATTAAGGTCAAGGTTCTGAAACAACGTCAGTACGTACAGTGCTATCGCTGTCGCTATGAGCTTGTTTCAGTTAGGTCAAGCTGCATCTCGTTCGTAAGAAGCTCGATAGTTGGTCAGGCAACACTTGCATTTGGAGCTTTCCGCTCTAGATGGTGAACGTCGACTTGGCATGCTAACGCTTGAGCGGAGTAAGGATTACTAACATGATGGCGTAGATGGAGTCGACAAGGTCCTGAATAGACGCACGTACGATACTCCTATCCCAATGAGCTTATTCCTGTTAACCTGTCGATGTTCCGTAAACTAGCGACGACAAGTTCAAGGAACATTGGAAATTCCATCAGAACTTCTTCCGCTCTAAATGGTGAACTTGGCGTAGACGATTACCGATGTCATCGCTTGGGGCTGGACTCGGCTGGCCTCGCTATGAAGTTGAGACAGTGCGGAGAGGCGACAAAGGTGATGGCGAGGGAGGAACACTATGGCATCGTACTGAGTCAGAGTGTTCGCGCAACGACATTCTCTGTTAAAAGGAACTTGCGCAACCTGACAACCGACGTCATGGGCCAGATGTCGCCAAAGCTAAAATCGACTACGGCTAACGTAACTTTGGTTGACTGGATGATGCGGAGGATAGTGGAGAAGAGTCAGCACCTCAGGAGGACGATTGGAGTCATAAGGGGAGCTGCGGTGTGGGCGGAAGGGTCCGGGGGGCACTGCCAAGGCTGAGCCAAGAGCCCAAGGACGCCTTGATGCAGTATGTGTAAACTTTGTAAGACAGATTTTACTTGTGTTGATGGGACCAGCTGATGAAGAAGATGCTTGCAATCTTTACGGTTAGGTGAAGAAGACGGACATTAGGAGGCACGATGGACGAACGTTTGTGGCTGTAGGGTGAGCGGGCGCTTGGGGTAGATCAGATGTGAATCGAGATTGGGTGTGACGTGGGGTTGAGAGTGACGCGTCGAGTCGGCGGATAGCACTAGGACGGGTGTATATTTTAAGAGTAGGAAGAATGTATTAGAAGTGACTCGAAGTGACGGGGCCGTTGCAAGATAAGAGGCCGACGGGCGGGATCCCGCCACCACAGCGGAAGCAAGTTTCTTTTTGGTAATTAGATCTTGACAGGATCTCGATCGGATCTTTGGGACCCCGGGGACTCGAATTGTTACATAAAAGAATAATATTGTTGGGATGGGTGTTTCATTTAACAGTTAGGGATTTCATGGCTTTTATCAGACTGAGGTCGTTGCTGTCTTTTTTTCCACCCGCAACATGAATCGTACCAACAGCATTTTATTGAATTCACCTACGCAGTCACCGCGTCTAACCCCTCAACAACTCCCTTCCTATCCATCCTCAGCTGACAGTAGCTGCTCATCCTCAGAGATGCACGTGCAAATGCACCGCAGCGCCAGCACACCACGTCGCATTAGATTCGCGCCTCTACCAGACCAGAATCAAACCATCGACACCGTCACCCAAATCGACTCACCACCAATACCATCACTCCCCACAGTCGACTCAAAGCCAAAACCCAAATCATCTTCCTTTTTCTTTCAATTATTCAAACGTTCCTCTCTCGTCATCGATCCACCCCAAAGACGCTTCTCCACAGAAGACATCACCTCACGTATCCTTGGCCGTCCCCGCACTCCCCAAGCACAAGAGTTCGGTTCCCCACTCTCCCGAACCAGTTCATCCTCCACTACCCAACCAAAACGCCCCTCCACAGCCCCATCCGACTCCAAACCACGTTCCTCAATCAACTCACTCGGCTCAGGTGGCGGACGCCACACAATGCCTCCAAACCGCTTCACACCCCCAAGCAGCCCCACCTCCTCTACACGCGCATCCTTTCCAACAAAATCAGGCATGCGCATGCTCAACGGTCGTGTATACGGCTCAAAACGGCAACCTCCAACAGATCCCTTTGCAAACGTCCGTGACGAACCAGAATTCGTAGAATGGGGTTATGGCGGTATGGGAAGCGTGAAAGGTAGCAGCGACTCAAAGTATTCCGTACTCGCAAAGGGTGCTCCTGCTTTACTTTCCCATGGCCAATCACAAGCATCCAAAATCTCAGTTGGTGGCGGCCGTGGTGGTGCTGCAGTAGCTATGGAAAGGAAGGATGGCGTGGGTGGCGGTGATGATGACGATGATGGCAGTGGCATGGGTTGGGTTCGAAGAAGAAAACTCGAAAGAGAACGTCTTGCGAGGGAGAAAGAGGCCACTGAGCTCACCACTGCCCTTGATATAGATTCAAGGCGGACAAGCACAGATGGTTCTTCCGCAGTGGACAGTACAAGCACCGATCTGTCCACATTGGCTGCTTCTTCAGCTCCTACCACTCCCCCTAGCACCACAGAGACCCTCCCGCCAGATCACATCTTGCAGGCCGTCAGATTGAGCCCTACTCATCATCACCACAAACGTCTCTCTCCCGAAGACCTTGTAGTCGACACCACTCTCTCCCCCATCCAGCCTGCCAATATCAGCCCAAGCACCGCAAGCGAGAGCAGCAGCGACGAGGATGAGACCCCCAAAGAGGACGACTCAGACGAGAGCGAGGTCGAGGAGACAGAGGTACGTCTCGTATCTCTCCCTTGTCCCACTCTTCTCACCTTCTACTAGGATCACCGAAAGACATCCCTCGGTGCTGGAGTAGAAAAGATAAGCCGCCATAAAGAGGGCGTCCATTGAAGATGCCCGTCTTTTTCAGGAACAAAAACCATCCCTTTTTGCGGGCTGTTCCACATCGCGCACTCCTGCGCCTGCATCGCTCCGATCCCCTCTTCGATCACGTCATGCGCATCATTCTTTCGCTGTCTATATTCCTTTGCTCTGTTGCTTGTCTTGCTGTGCATACTGTCCAATCTTTTCCTCGCCATCGCATCCTTTTCCTCGCTCTCACATCCACTCAATCGTTGTACATACCTACTTGCGCCGCCCCATGACGCGTCTATCCTAGCCCCGCTGCCAATACTGCTATCCTATCCCTGCGTATATTGTTCATATTGTCTTTTATCACCTCCCATTCTCGTCGTTGCGCCGGATGGGGCCGTTGTCCTCACCACCCCGGCGCCGCGTCGTCTCTCCGCCGGTTATCATGCAACCGACAGAGATGGAGATTATGAGATGGTTATGGTCGTCTAAGGTGATTCACTTCGCTACATCCATCCGCAGCCAGTACTGAAAATAGAGCAGAACCACCATCATATGCATCCTCGCCCATATTGCAGTGCCAATTTCATCATCCTAGCGTCTAGCGCCTCAGTGCCAAATTGATCCTCGCCTTGTGTCGTCATCCTTCATCTCCGCTCCGTTCCTATTCGTGTCCGACGGTATAGGCCCCTGTTTGGTGTTCAGAACCCGTGTTATCAATTCATCCCCGCACCACAATCACTTCTGGCTCATCGGTTTTGTGGACATCCCGGGGGCTCCATCTATCAAGTTGGGGAGAAGGGGCTCTACCAAGTGGGGCATCTCTTTATCAAATCTCCATCTTTGTCCTCGACTCCAATCTCAAACTTTGTCTCCGACTTTAACTTTAATTGGTCTGGGACAAGGCTTCGGCTTCGGCTTTATGTCTCGAGCCCGGATTGGAAATGATACCGTTGGCGACTAGCAGCTTGGGATGTCTCTTGTTCCTTTCTTTCCGTATCTGCACTCCCCACTGTCTCCATCTCCATGTTCACCTCTCTCTATGTGCCCCGATGAACCTCCATCACGTTCGCCTATGAACGATCCACGCTCATCTATGAACGACATCTCCATGTTCACCTATGAACATCATTCACCTCACTCGTCACTCGTACATCATGTATCCCTCTACATATAACTTGTATCCAACAACGATCATACTGCCTGCTTAACACGGGTATAGGTATGTCTTTGCATGAGTGTCTAGAGTCGACCGAGGCTTATCACGCTCGCAGGGCACTCGTTTCATCTCGTCTCGTCTCGTCTCGTCACCGTACCATTCAGTGCTGAGAGGAGCCACAGTCGCTTGCTCTCATCGTCTCGTCTCGTCTTGCGCTCTGACTTTTTTCTTTTTCATCTCATCTCAACCTGACTTTTTATTTCATTCCATCATGGACTACACGTCGCAATGCATTAGTTATACCCGCTTCAGCAGTACTAGTTTAGCCTCGTCTCCATCTTTTCTTGTCTCCGTTTCATTTCGTTTCGTTTTTTTT
This sequence comes from Suillus lakei, assembly GCA_016628065.1. Lineage (NCBI taxonomy): Eukaryota > Fungi > Basidiomycota > Agaricomycetes > Boletales > Suillaceae > Suillus > Suillus lakei. Next base: position 165,411 of record JABBWA010000101.1, read on the forward strand.
TCGTCGTTTCTTTATCTACTAGTGATGGGATATTGGCTATTTGGGCAGGGGATCTTCATGATCTACTTGGGCCCATTCTGTGGTGATGGTGGGATGTTGATGAAGTTGAACGTTGATGCTGTAGCGTAGATCTCGTCACGACGATTAGATTGCATATTGGTAAACATTACATACATATACACAACATACTCATACACTTCATCATTGTTCGTGCGCCTTGGGAAAGATCACTCGAGAAGGTGTCCCTCTATGTATCTCTATGATCATGATGTTGTAAGTTAAGTTGTAATCGTACGAGCTAGACTAGGCGACGCGAAAAGAAGTCTTCAGAGCTCCGCTGGGTCTAATTATATTATTATCTGCTGCAAGGGTAGATCATGAATGATGAGTGATGAGTTGTGTAAGCATACGAGCTAGGGCGCGAAAGAAGTCAGAGCGCTGGGTCTAATTATAATATTGTCTCCTGCAAGGGTACAAGCACTCTCCCACCGGAGAAACTGACTCCATTGTACCACCTTTTTGTCTCCAGTGGAATTACATCCGAAAGGTAATCTAGAGTGCTCTGGAACATTCTAGGTTAGATCTGGAATGCTCTAGCAAAATGTTGAAATCCCCCGGTGTGTCTGTATCTCTAAGACTACAATCAGGAATGATGAGTGTATCGATATGAGTTGTAATCGTAATCATATGAGCTAGGCTAGTACGCGACGCGAAAAGAAGTCTTCAAAGGGCTAGGTCTAATTATAATACATATCGTCTGCTGCGCAGGATACGAGGGTACAAGACACACAAGGCCTAAACTCTGTACAGGTAAACGCATGCATACATGTGTGATATTTCGAGTTCACACTAATCTGATATGAAAAACGCTACGCGAAAAGAAGAGCGCTCATATGAAGTTCTAAAATTATCTTGCTGCTCAGACACCTGAACTTTTTTGCGTGAAACTTTACTATTCATGAAGCGAATGGAGTAATCATAATGATGCGTACTAGCTGTCAGTGTTCGTGGCGATATCTATAGCTCGAGAAGATGGTTCTTTCTATAGCTACTGCTATTGTGAGACGCTGATGAGGGCTCGGGTGGTAATCTGGTATGAGACGCGACGCGAAAAGAAGAGCGGCCGGGGTCTAATATTATCTGCTGCGCAGGGTAGTACAACAGGGTACAAAAAACACCTGAACTTGAAACACCACTAGTCGAAGCGAATGCTTCAAGTGCAGAAGGCATACATACTGCGCACACCTTGCGTAAGTTGTATGTAGGGTCGGGTGCGAGAAGCCGTGGTCGCCGGCGACGATGGACTCGAGAACGTGTTGTTTTCTTTGTGAAAAAATATATGCAATATCCATTTTATGTCCGACCGGCAACATGACGAATTGATAGGTGTTCAACCTTCAACCTTGGGTGACGTGACGTTGTCGGCTGTTCGTCTAGTGTTTCGTTTAGTCCAGCCGAGTTAAGAGGGGATTAGAAGGAGTTCCTAGACGGGGACACGAGGGAGACGAAAGTCGTTGTCGATGTCAACTCTCGAGGAAGTATGTCAGGAAGATAGCATATCGGGTGGGGTTGGTTGGTTGTGCCCCCGGCAATCGCAGAGTGCTACAACCCCAAAGGCTCCGCGGTCGGTGGCGACGAACGTGTGACCTGGTTAGTTATTCGTTTAGTCCTGCGAGTCGAGTCGAGCCGAGTTGAGAGGATATTAGGAGGAGTTACTAGACGTGTACTAGTACATGACGGGAGGGATGAAAGTGGTTGTCGACATTGACTCTTAAGGAGCTCGAAGTTCGCGTCCAACCAGGAAGTGCATGAAATAGCACATCGGTGGTGTCAGTCGTGTGCCGGGTAATCGCAAGGTACCCCGAAGTCTCCGCGGTGATGACGAATGTTTAGTAACTCGAGACATGACGCGGTTAGCTATTCGTGAGTGCTGCAAGTCGAGTCGAGCGGAGTTAAGAAGGGTTTACTGGACGTGTACACGACGGAAGAGATGGAAGTCATTGTCAACTTCGACTCTAGAGGACTTCGCGTGCAAAGATAGCACATCTTGCAGTGTTAGTCGTATGCCAACGTGTTAGGACCCCGAAGGCTGGCTCTCGGATCATGTAACAGGAGAGGGCGTACAGCTCGACCAGAGAGGTGATTCAGTGACGTGACGTGTTCAGGAGTTCATTCAGCCAGTCGAGTCAAGGAGAAGGTTGCAGACGAATAAGTGTAAAGTGAAAGTGGTGAGAGTCGGCATGGAAGTGAGGGAAGGCGGTCCAATCCGGAAGCGTAAACGAGATAGCAAATCTGGTTGCGCTGGTCGTGTGCTAGGTATAAGTTCGAAGGATTCTAGACGTGTGCATGATGGAAGGGATCAAAGCCACTGTCGACATTGACTCTTGAGGATGCACGGGTCCAGTCCAGAAGCACTGGCATACCAGATAGCAAATCTGGCTGCGTTGGTCGTGTACCAGCAGAGGTATACAGGACCCCGGGGTCTGGCTTTCGGATCATAGAAACAGAAATTTAGCGCGACCTCTCAGAGAGTAAATCACCTCGACCCTAGAGGGAATTTAGCCCGCCCCGAGACCTCATCATGAGAGGGAATTTTGCCCGACGAGAACCTCAAGTAACGTAGCTCCGCACACCCGTTCCTCCCGATCTCACACATCTATCTTGACCCCTCACCAGATTGACGATTCGAATCTGCGAGTCTATCAAACTGCCGGCGGGATTTTAGCCATTTGATGTAGTTTAATTATCGCGTGGGGTTTGGACGAGGCGGAGGAGCACTCAGGGATTTTGGCCATTAAAATTTGGTATGTGGTGGAGCCGGGTTGGGTTGAGTGTGGTGCGCGGTTTTCGCCGTTTGTGGGTTGGGTTTTGGGTCTGCGGGGTAAGAGACCACCCCAGCGGCCGGACTTCTGGAAGGGTGGGAGCGCATGGCGGAGTACACCGCCTGAGCTGGTCTTGTGACATCCAGCCATCATGCATCACGCATCATCCAGCCATCATCATACCAAGACTATGCAATACGCCGTGACCATATGATACGGAAATTCGGAAAAACCATTTGGCGTACAATGTTACTATACGAACACGGCATACTCACTCAAACTTAGCCCGGCCCGCGGCACTTTGACAGTATTGCTGTGGAATGCCGTACATCTAAAGGGCAGAAGTATCCCACCAACTGGCGATTGTAAGCGCTGTCATCGATTGCTGAGATTCTCAGGGAATTAGGCACACAGCATGGCGCTGTCAGAAGTTTCGCGGGTAAAGGGCATGAGATCACCTGATATACAGGATGAACTCAGGAGGATCATTCGTGAACGCAAAAAGGGATATTAATATCTCGCTTACCTTGTTCTCGACATCCTCGGCGGAAATATAAATAAACGGTGTGAAGAGAGAGAGGATGCTCGATTTCTGAATCTGGCTTAGAAGTTGGCTTTGAGAGCATTGGTAAAGGATTGGTAAGTACTGATGTGAAAGATTGGGAATATGAAAGGCATGCCGTGAGCCGCCTACAATGCCAGGCTGACTGAGCTAAGGCTGATTGATTAGTGCTATATAAGCCAACACACAGCAAACACATAATGCACAGGGCTCAGCGCTCAGCGGGTTTGTCCGTGCTTGCATGAACACACGCGTCTTCACTATGAGTAACTGATATCACGAGGCTAGGGATGCATTAATACACACAAATACGAAATGAAACACGCATGCGATAGGCAATCTTATGCAATGACTCCGCAAATGTGATGAGGACCTTGGACACTTTGCCTTCCGGGAATCCAATTCGAGTAGGCCAAATCCTGTGCGATGGTTGCGCGCATATACGAGCCACGATGGATGGCACCGGCCGTATCGAATCGATCAACCAGATAGGTATCTCGTACATAATTCCTGTACCAAAATGAAGATTTGGTAAACCGTCGGCATACCACGTACTCGATGGTTTATGGTGGCGTGACGTGCATCCAGACAGCAGGACTTGGCAGTTCCAATGAGTGCACGCACGTGCTGGTGCATTTGGCACATGAAGCGGGGCGCTCCCCGAGCAGTCGGATCCGAGGGTGTGTGAATGCTACTACTCTCCCGATAGCCTCGTGGGTAATGCATTGTACGCTCACCGCACCTTCACGTGTAGGGTTAAGGTTGAGGTACCTTATGTTGAAGCGGGCGGGCCTGAATACGCACACGGACACCTGAGATCGCCGATCAGCACTCAGCTCCCACAAGTACTTATGCGCACCATACCATACCATGTGATACTTTGTATCTGTTGTAGAGTATGATGCGGACGTGAGCCATAAAGGAGGATGGCACCCTCGTGGCGTTTTGCTAACTCGGAGCTTTAGAGTCTATGCATATCTTCACGATACATGTATATGAAGCATTGTTCATATGGTAGCCGAGTGCCACGTAGAGATCTGGTTGGAATTAACGGTTTAGTCGATCGGAGCGAGCAAACCTGTCAGTTGTGAATCCAGTGCTTGTGACTCTGAGACAGCAGACGATTTGAAGATAGAAGTTGAGATTACTCACAGATCTCTAATCTTCACCACATAGTCACAATATCTCTGGCGCCCCGACTCCCGACGTTCGTCATGCTGCGAGCCAAAATTATATTTGACTAATCCAATAATATCGTGATCTAGGTGTAATTCTCTTATATCCTCCGCCAGCGAAAATGACAACGAAAGGGACCCGCGCGCCTGGAGAATCGTGTAACGAAAACTCTGGCACTGGAGAAACAATCTTCCGAGCTCTGATATTGTCCGCAAAGCCAGGTGGCCCGAGGACATATCGATTCCATGGTCAGATAAGCATGAATATCTGCAGAGCGGCTTTGTCACTGAGAATTGAATTAGGTTGGATTGCATCGGGAGATCATGAAGCCCCTCTGCCCAGACAACATACGTGAAATATGTTTCCCGGTGTTAAGCACGCCTCAGTCTGACCTCTGTGACAAGGAAAGCGACGCAATGCAAATGCAGTCTGCAGTTCACGAAATGAGGAGCACTCGTGTGGTCAATCAAGGTATAAAGTTTTGAAGTCCGATTCCGCAGCGCAGCGAGGAAAATGATGTCTGGATCTGTCTTGTTGAAGAGAGGGCGGTGTGCGGGGTGATGTCGACTGGGAGAAAATCACTGAATTCGGATGATATTCCGACCTAGGGAAGAAATGTCGCCGGCCTTGGCACGATCTCCTACAAGAACCTCCCACAGATGCTTGGACGCCGACGACGTCAAATAGTATGTGATGGCTTCCTGCAACGTGGTGACATGCGTCAACACCCATTGAAGTTTTTCTTGAGCACAATTCGTCCGTGGACGATCTGGGGCAGGTCTTCCGTGGAGTGCCAGGTGTCCTGGCTCAGTGGCCGGAGTCCTGGCTCGTAGGTAGTCACTGCTGCAAGCTGTAGTCGGTCCTCGATAGATAGAGCCGTCGCCTCCCGCCTTAGAGGTTTGGCCTTCGGGTTTCCCTTGCAGTCCGTGCCAGGTCCAACGGAAGGTGACGAAGATCCGTGGATCTATACCCGTCGCAACCTCCAACTCCCCGAATCACGAGCAACTTTGCAGAAAGATTGCAACTTCGTGAAATCCTGGATATCATATAGAAGCATCTCCTGCCCTTTCGCCGGTGTCGACCCACGAACCTGGGCTCGATCGAGTTATTACTCACTTCCGCGGTACGAGAGGCAAGCATATTGGTATTGGGACAAGCGGCAGCTGGCTCTGGACACGCAGCACTGCATTTTTGTATTTATTCAACAAATGAAGCGCTTGGGGAACCAATCGAAGGGGCCGGAGATACCCTGGTGCGCGAAGAAGGAGGGAAGGAGGTCGTGCATAGTGCCAGAGGGGCTTCCGGCGCTAATCACTTCGATGCAATGCGAGGACAAATGGCTAGGGGGCTGCCGGAGGTCGGTGTTCATCTGTTCCATCCTGATAGGACAAAGCCAACATAGATCACTCCTCGGCGATGTGCGAGCTCGTATTTGTTGGAAGGTCCGTCCAATCGAGTCAAGGCCAATGCAGCGGAAATTCTCGAATGAGAAAGAACTTCGAACGAGCACCAACAGTAGGACAAGGATCTAATTTCATGATGAGTGAAATATATCCTTGGCGCATAATGAAAGAAGCAATACGGTCGGGCGCAGCGCCTGAGAAATATCCTGGGCCGATCACTTCGATGCAGCGAGTACAAATAGATACTATGAGGCAGACGAGAGGCTGTGTTCATTTGCTCTCTAGAAATAAGACCGTGATAAGACAAAACCAACATATAGGTACTCCGAGGCGATGCCTGAGCTCGTGTCTGTTGGCAGGTCTATTCAAATCGAGTCTAGTTCAATTAATCCAGCGAAACGCAAACGCACGAGACAGAACTTTGAATGAGCACCGAGGTTCGGGCAAGGACCCAATTTCAGTGATTCAGCCAAGAACACCACTAGTGCATGCCCGGGAAACCCCTAGGGACGCTCACTTCGGTGCAGCGCGGTTGCGAGGACAAAAGAACGTGTGGAGGAGACCGAAGGTAGCTCTTCATTTGTGATGCCGAGATAAGATCCCGATAAGACAAATTCAGTACTTATACATAGCTCCCTTCGGTGACGTGCGATTGTGAACTCGTATCTGCTGTTCCACTTGCGCTAAGCTGTGTCGACGTTCGTAAGCTGATGTCAACAAGTTACTTCCTCCGCTCTAAACGGCGAAATTCAATTCAGCGTGATAACACAGCTGAGCACTACCATCAATGAAACCAAGAGTGCGGCAGAAAAAATTGACGTATCTTAATCAAGAAAAGAAGACGGACAGTCTTTTGAATCTTCATTCGCAAATATAAACGCGAGTTTAAAGGCTTCCGTTGCGTTACGTATCTTCATCCAGCACCTGCGTTTCACGCAGGAGATAATACCCTCGGAGATACCAGGAAGGAATGTGACAAACTATGTCACCATGAAAGTTAGCAAATAATCAGGTGTCACGCGCACGAGTGACAGTGTGCCTCACCTTACATGCAGCACGAAACGCGCAGTCCCAGTCCGGCAAACAAACGAGCGATGAGCATAAATCCTGTGGTTATTGGCATCAGCGTCCATCTCTTGTGTTAGCAACGCTTCCGAAAGTGGCGGGAAAGTCACGACTTAATAAGTTGTGACTTTCCCTTATGCATGCATCGGGCTGTCGTTTTTATAGTGAGTCGGATCTGCACGAAGTATGCTCGCTGCGATATAAGAATTTAAACACGCCTTGGAATCAGGTTCTTGAGCCCTTGCATCAGATAAGAAAACGAAGGGACAGAAAATCAGGAAGAATTTGCCTTGTTAGACGCTGCTTCCTTGCGAGCATCCTCCGGCAAAGTACGGCCCACTCTTGCTTTTACAACCTCGGTCCCCTGAAGATGAGCTTTCCGTCCGTAGAGAATGACGCAGTGCGCACGCTAAACTCCAAAGTGCTGAAATATGACAGTATGGCCCTTCCGGAATGACAAGGATCATCGACCTGCGCCTTCGATTAATATTGATCATACTTCCGCGTGGTGGAATTGGTATAGCCCGCTGAGAGAAGGCGTGTGCGGCACACACCTTCTTTCAGCGTATCGAAACAATCCTGACCGAAGCTGTCGCTCGTATGCGCGTGAGTCGTGAGCACGTCGACACCCGGTGACCCGGGTCGAATTTGCTATCCATCATATTTGTGTATGTTTGTCATTGTCGTTGCCGTTTGAGTTTCAATTGCAGTAATCAAACACAACGTGTACTGGCCAGGTTTTTATGTTCGGGCCATAGCTTGGATTTTGCTCTTCGTGGTCTATATTGCCAGCCCTGGCGACTGGTGCATGTGGAGAAGATTCCAGCTAGTACACCCATGGCTTGTGATGTATTGATGCCTACTCTCCGTTCCAAACTTCCAACGCAAGTACAGCTGAAAAGTATGGTCTGAAATAAGCCCATCATGCATCGGGGAAGTTTGCGACACCAAATGCTTCCAACATTCAAATGTGCGTGGCACTTGGAGCCATGAGCTGCGCTGAGGTGGACTTTTTGTGGGGGTTGTAAGTTCCCTCCATGATGTTGCAGAGGTGCGTCACAGTATACTAGGCATTTTTTTACTATACTTTTGTGTCTCACTCAGTCTCATAAAACACCAATGTCTCAACCGAGTCGAAGCTGGCGAAGCTTTGGATACAGCGCTTGGCCGTGACATGGTCAGCCGGAGTCCCTGTTTTAATTCCCAACCTATGGTTTAAACATCACGAAACGCTACCTCATGCTTTGAATACGCGAACTTGGCGAATCTCGCACTTTGTCGCGTTTTCGTTTTGCTGATGTCTGACCTGGCGACTCGACCCAATTCCATACAGCTGTATTTTTTTCATCAATCCTAAGATCCCCCATCGATTCTCCACACCTCCATCCCTCCCTCGCCTCCAATGCCCACCACATCCCCCACCCAGTCCACTGCAAGCACCTTCATCCCGTCCCACACTCTGAAAGCTGGTCACAGCACCTTTCGTGCTCCGCAAGTCCCACAGCCGTGCAACGCCATCATAGCCACCAGTTACCACCTGCTGCTTTCCACTCTCAGATGTAGCGATGCAGGATGGAGTGGCAGGGTGCATCATGATGCCCGTAGAGGATGAGAGGGACGAAACCCGGAGATCGAAGATAGACACGGTGCGGTCTGTGGATGCGCCGAGGAGGATATTTCCGTCGGGTGTTTCAGCCAGATCGAGCATCGGTCGCTCGGGGACATTCTGATGGGGAAATATTCAGCTTGGTCGGGGCAGCGCAAAGACATGACTTACGATAGTGTTGATGCACACGCCACTCTCCACGTCCCAGGTTCGCACCGTCGAGTCAAAACCACAGCTGTAGGCCTTACCTTTTGCATGTTCACCGGCAGCAAATAATGCTTTTGACACACGTGCGGTGTGCGATTTTAGCACTGCTATTGGTGCTTTCCGTTTTACGTTTGCGGGGGCGCCCTTACGCCGCTTTTTTCTGTCATCGCCGCGGTCTAGAGGTACTTGGTGATCGTCGGGTATTGATGTGTCCCAGACACCGATGAGGCCGTCCCACGAAGAGGTGAGGAGGTGCGAACCAGATGCATCAGTAGATATGGAGGACAGTGGACTGGTGTGTAGATGTAGAGAAGCGACGGTGGATGGACTGGGACCCTCTGAGCCCAGGGATATGCGTGTAAGACACGCGGTGAGGTCATGTGACGAACTTGCTAGAATGCGAGACTCCGTGTCTGCTGACGGCACGACGCAGACGGAAGTGATAGGTGCTTGGTGCACGGAGATGTCGAAGACGGGATTTTTGGAATAGTCGAAAAGACGTAGGTGACCGTCATATGATGCTGTTACAAAGTGCCTATAGTGGTAATTGAAGGTTTAAGGTTTAGCGGATGGATTGCGAAGTGATGGAACATACTGAGGTATTCGGCATGATACCGAAGACACCCAATCCTCATGAGGAAGCTCAGACACGCGCTGAGGAGGCATAACACTTTCGAAATACTCGATCTCCAATGTATCTTCCTGCCATGGCGTCAATCTCTCTCTCAAACCAACTTGGCCACTTCGCTCACCTCCCCAACACCCTTCTCTGCACGCCATTCCCACAGGGACGTTCTGAGAATCTCGCCATGAACAAGGAAGTCGAACGGAATAGGCTTGGTGAGGTCCAGTGCTTTGTTGATGAGCTGCGAGAGTTGGTAGCGTTTCCAGTCCAACGGGATCATGAATTTTTGAGATGGGAGTGCATAGGGCGTCTGGGTCGTAAACACGACGGGGTGTGATGGCGCTGTGGACGAAGATGTCGACGCCATGATTGACGGTGAGCACTATACCTTAGACCAAGTACGAAGCTAATCATGATTTTTTTGTGACAGTGCACGTCACGGCATGTCAATGTCACACCCACAATAATGCAGCGCGTCCGCTAAACATCAAATTGCTGAAATATGGCGAAGGTTGAAACGTTGATCGCCCAAGAGCTACCACTGAGTCAGACACGTCATTAGACATCAGCAAAGTTCATGAAGCATGGCCATTCCATGACAAGGATTACCGACCTGCGCCTGCCGTTAATATTCATCCTACTCCTGCGTGTTATAGTTGACTGAGAGAGGGGCACCTCGGATCAACAACTAGGCAAGAATGTGACTGCTTAAATTGCTCAAACTCATCGATGTGAAACTTCAAGGCATGACAGAATTCATCGGCGTGTACGTCGTGTATGTATACTTATCTCGCGAGCGGCGAAAGGTAGCTTCAGTTTCCCCATTCATCGCGAATTCCGATACTCATTGTTCTGAAGAGTTCCTGGATCAGGCAAGGTTTACATGATGATATGCAGTGGGGTGAGAACGGAGCACTTACCCGCAAAAGGTAACCTTTTCCACAATTGAGAGCAACGGCTCGATCTTATTCATTTAAACTTGGCTCAGCGGTGTGTTCGTCTGAAAGTCTACTATCGACACCTGGAAAGATGCAACTGCCAGCGCCGCCACAAGATAATCGACTTGTCGCTTTGATGGTGCCATCCCTACCAGAGTCAATTTCCGCAACATGGGAAGATGAGTAGACTGGACCAGCCGATAAACTCTAGCCAGATACCGGAAGATGAGGAGGGGAGGGGGAGGGTCCATTGATTCAAGCGTCGCAGAACCACTTCTAGCGCAAGGAGTATCAGAAGAGAATATAATTTGATCAACCGCGATGGTCTCCAGATTAGGGAAACTGGCTATAGTGTAGCATAAAGTACACATGGAAGCGACCCGCAGGTGGAAATGACGTAAATATTTGCAAGTGGAGGTGGGCTGTCTAGTTGGGAAGGTCCATTCATAGTAACCGTTGATGTATAGGCGGGAAAGCTTTGGTGCATCGAGTCTCTTGAGAATTGACGAGTTGCACTCTAAGGCTCTCAACTGAGGCGTGTCGAAGTTAAGATTCCAGTCATACACGAATGGCATAACCACCGTTTCCCAACGCTTGCTCTCAGAAAGGAGGATATTGAGAAGTTGAGTGTTTCCCACTGGTATTATCCGAAAGTGTTGGACGCAAGTGTCGGAATGCAGGGATTTGTTGACAATGTAAAGGGTGAGGGGCATACTGCCACTGGAGCGAGCAAGCCAACACTGGAGGAGATGTGGAAGAAATGGTTTAAATGGTTTAAATTTCCCAGGGAGCGCGACCTGGATGCACGACCAGATTCCTGCCATCTCATGTGCAACAACTCGCCAAAGGCGGCACACCCTTGTCAAGACTAGGGGAGAGCTGACAACGTTGACCGAAATGGTGCTATGTCCACATGAAAAGATACTTGGATGGTCTGGGACGCCGTTAACGATGAGCAAGAAGACCTATTGTAGAATTTCCACTGGCAGCCGATGGATGTACTGTTCTGTCAGTGCCAGGTTGACCGTCACGTAGAGATGTGTGAACTTGAACGAGAGAGGGTCAACGCGTGGATTCACGGAGCACTTTAAACATGTTCTTCGAAGTTGCCGAATGCTTTCGTCGTTGAAAGCAGATCTGGCGAGAGAACTAGAGGTACCAGCAGACACTTCGAGAGTTTGGATATGTTTGTTTGGCAACTGTTGAGCAACTGGCAAGTTCAAGGTTGTATCGATAACATAGCTTGGACATAGCTCCCCATCTGCCAGCAGCCGGGACTTGCGACTAGGACGTGTGGAGACAAGTCCAGTTCGTAGCCATAAATCTGTGGTCTTTGATGAGTCTCCTCTCCTTTGCAGGCGATGATATTTACATACCCAATTGCCCATCTGACTACCCACCGATCAGTGAATTCATGAATCCGTAATTTTTGCTTTGTATCTTGTCAGTTTCATATTTTACGAGTGAAATACAGAAAATGCTGGGTTGAAAAATGTACCAACGGAATAACTGTTGTGCTCGGCACGGACAGTCGTCGTACTCTACTTATTGTGATGATCATGTTGGCCCTAGCCGCGGGCACGTCTTCCGTCAAAGACGACCAGGACACTTCACCCTCCAGTTCACGACGGGGCCTACTCATCGAGCCCTACA